>JAFVLL020030011.1:0-48276 GCA_021397915.2 Tor tambroides
CTCTCTGGCGAGATCCCAATTTCGTCGGTCATCCGACGTGACGTCTCCGTTCCCTCCTTCAGGGAACGAGGGTTACATACGTAACCGAGACGTTAGTAGTATTATCTAATATTTTTGGAATCATGCTTGTATTTCATACAAAAAAATTTAAATAAATAAATAATACTAATACTAATACTACTACTACTAATAAAAATAAAATAAAATAAATAAAAATAAAATAAAATGCATTATTTACAGTAGTTATATGAATCATCATACCAATTTCTTTCGATTTTAATTTAATTCAACTTCAGCAGTTGAACTGGAATTTAACAGGCATGCTGAAAGTATTGCATTGCTATTGGTGCTTTGTCCCTTTTTTATTTATTCTAAAGTGTGATCCTAGATGAATAAGTAATCCATAAGTAATGGTGCAATGTGACATGTTTCAGTTAAATGAGACAACTGACAAGGTTTTCAATCATTCTTCAACTGCCGCTATGATTCGGTTGGCCTCATCTATAAACATTGACATCTCAAGTGCTGAAGGACTTTCGCCAAATAGACCGCTGACACAGACTTGAACATCTCAAACTCCCCTCATCTCAATACTGCTCTCAGGTGTATCTTCAGGGGCCAATGATTCACATTACTTTCTCCAGTGCCTGATTTTTCAAGTGACCCATTACACTGTGGCAATGGAAAATCTGAGATGATGGGAATCCCTGCAAAGGGTTAGATAATCAAGAGCATCATTCAACATCAAGTCACACGAAGGAGAAACACTAAAACTATGTGGACACCTGAACACTACATCCATATGTGACTAAGGAGCATTTTAAAATATATGGAGTTAGCCCTCCTTTTGCAGCTATAACAGCTTCCACTCTTCTGGGAAGGCTTTACACTTGATGTTGGAACATGGCTGCAGGGATTTGCTCCCATTCAGACATATGAGGTCAGGCAGTCAGCATGCCAATTCATCCCAAAGGTGGTTCAGGTCTGGGCTTTATGCAGGGCAGTCAAGTTTTTTCACACCAGGCTAAGTAAATCATTTCTTTATGCACCTCGGGAGACTGTGACGCTGAAACAAAAAAGATACGACCTATGTTTGATGATGAGATTGCATGGCTATATGCTTGATTTTTTTGCAATAGCCAAACACTTTAATTATAACAGGATGTCTAAAAACTTTTGGCCATGAATGCACATGTACAGCCCCCAAAATCACACCACACATAAAAGCGGTGATACAGTTATGTTAATTAAAAAGAAATAATTAAATAATGTGCCACTCAGACTCTCTCCTCTAATGAAAGTTACCATGCTCTTTCCAGCTGCATTAAAATTCTGCTTAAGTGCTACTTGGCTGACCTTGATCCAGTACCACGCAACGCCTGATCTCATCAGATCTTCACGGCTCTAGCAGACCCAGAGAGATGACCTCAAAATCAAGAGGCAGAATTATTGATATCGACAAAGCCTGGTTTATTCTCACCGTCTGACAGGAGGAGGAGATTAGAACCTCATGTCAGCGCTCGGGGGTCAGGGACAGGGTGCATACTGTATGTGGAGGTGAAGATAGCAGGATATTATGATTAGCATCAACCAAAAGACAAAGACGTTAATTTCAGACGATTAAAAGAATAGTTCCATCAAAAATAAAAATGTGCTTAAAATTTATTCGCTCTCAGGCCATCCAAGATGTAGATGAGTTTGTTTCTTCATCAGAACAGATTGGCAAAATGGATCCTCTGCAGTGAATGGGTGCCGTCAGAATGAGAATCCAAACAGCTGATAAAAACATCACAATAATTCACAAGTAATCCACACAACTCCAGTCCATCAATTAACATCTTGTGAAGTGAAAAGCTATGTGTTTGCAAGACACAAATACATCAATAAGGTTTTAATTTTAAACCATCACTTCTAGCCAAAATACCAATCCATAATGCTTTCTCCAGCGAAAACGTTCATCCCCTGTTGTCCTCTCACATCAAAATCCACTAACATATATGTTTAAAACTGTTTTGGACAGTGGATTTAATCTGTGGATGTTTCTCTCCTGATACAGATGGCTTTTCTCACTTGAGAAAGCAATTTAATGAAGAGGGCTCATGTTTTAGCTGGAAGCAACGGTTTAAAGTTAAATACATCTTGATGGATTTGTTTATTACAAACATGCAGCTTGTGGATTACTCTTACATTTCTTGTGGATTATTGAGATGTTTTCCTCAGCTGTTTGGACTCTCATTCTGACGGCACCCATTCACTGCAGTGTGATGTAATGCTAAATTTCTCCAAGTGTGCTGATGAAACAAACTCATCTACATATTGGATGACATGACAGTGAGTAAATTTTCCTTTCTGGCATTAAGCTTTGTATAAAAGGGTAAATACAGCTAAATTAAATATAAAACAACTTCCTAGTGACTCAATATACAGTACAATATTAATCTTTTATCCTGTAGATTGATTTTAGGTGGATTTTTTTTATTTTACTTATATGAATTTCACTCATGAGCGTACACAGATGTACTGACAGACACAAACAAACAGTAACAGACAGCTTGTTAGGTTTCGTTGGACAAGTGTTACCCCTATTAGTGTCTATTGTTCAGCTCTTATTTTCGCTGATTGAACATCGGAATATTTAAAAAGTGACACAGTAATCGATGGCAGTCGGCATTGGTCTGTGTCTATCAGTGCAGCATGAATTGGCCTTAAAACTGACAACAGGTGAATACAACACACTCTCCCAGTTGCCTTCAGCATGAGTTGTTGGCACAGCAGGGTGCATGTTTATTTGTTTCCAATGATGTCTTTAACCTGCTGTAATCTTAATGCTATTTAAATTACAATATACTGCACTCCTTTTAAAAGGTTTTAGCTGCTGGTGCACATTGGCCAATTCAAGACAGTCTTCTACTCACTGCTTCAGACACCATGCTGTGTCAATTGCTGCTTTAATTTTTAACTAGAGATGGATTTCTTTTTATCCTGTTGAACTTGCTGTTGAACCTCGCGGCTTTTAAAGAGGTTTTATTTAAATGCACAATTTTGATACTTAAGATACTTTTTTGACTGTTATCACATGTTGCCTGTGGAATTGACTTGTCTTGCATTTCATTTGCCTTTGTGTCTGTGCTTAGCATCATTCTTCTTTTAATCTTATAAAACAACTTGGGATCTTAAAGGGACAGTTCATCCAAAAATGAAAATTCTGTCAGTATTTACTCACCATTATGTAATTCCAAAGCTGTACGACTATGTTTCTTCGAAGAAACAGAAAAGATGATATTTTGAAGAATTTCCACTTTTTTCCCCAATAAAGGCCAGCAACATTGGATCCCATAGAATTAAATTTTCTGGGGAAAAAAAATCTAAATATTTTTTGCGCTTCACAGAGAAAGTAAGACAGGTTTGGAATAACATGATCGTGAATAAATGATGACAGAACTTTTTTTTTTTTTTTTGAACTATCCCTGTAATTGCAACTGATGCTCCTGCTCTAGGATATGTCAAATCAACTTAATTCAATTTCTCATTCTACCATTTGAATCAGGTATTTCTAAAGGATTTCTTGTGCAATTTTTACAGTATCTCACATCATCATTTAAAATCTTATTGGACATGGCTGTGCCAATGTCAAAGGAATGATTCATTCTTTGGAATACTGAGAACAAAGAAAGCAGACATTCAGAAAAGTGCAGATGGCACATCTGACAATATCTCCATTCCATCAGCCAGAGTATTTCCTCAGACGAGTGACAGAAGGAGAGAAACCTTCTCCAAGTCCTAAGAGATGAGACCACTGAGTCAAACAAGACAGCAGGAATATCTAGAGACAACTGATACAGGCTGTCGGATTGTTAAGTTAGAAGTACTTGGCATCTAAACACATCCCCTATGGGAGAAAAGCTGTTCAAGAAACCCATCAAATATACAAGTGAAATCAGAACCGGACTGCTATATGCGTCCACAAAATAGCCTTACAGCTAAGATATTAAAAAAAAAATGTATGCAATAAAATGTTGCTTAACTGCTCTCTGACCACAATTACATCTGGAGAGATTTCATTAAACTACATGCTTTACATGCATCCAGGGGTGAGCTAAAATGATATTGAATAAATGCATAATTTAAACATAAATGTAGACACAGGTTCATAAACATGACAAATGGATTATTATCATTTGAATACAAAAATGTTATACTTTTTGTAGAACACATAATAAATTTCAGGTTACAGTAAGTCTAAGCAGAGGTGTCAATCAGTTACCGTAAAAATTAACTGATTATTGTATTCTATCTGCAATAGTTTTAAACTATTGGCGTACTGTAGAATTTTGATGCTCTTTCAAGGTCATGATTGGGGTTTTTTTCAACACATTTTTTTTTTTAAATAATTAACTGCACTAACATGATAAATTGAAAGTCCTTATTATAATATTCTATGATTCACTTACATCTTTTACTACAGTAATAGCAATAGATATGCTAATAGTGAATAAATGCAATTCAATTACCAGCCTCTTGACATTCAAGCCTTTTGAATTCTTATGCAAATGCTTTTAGCAATACGTTCAAGCACTGTCATATTTACTAAATATATAATGGAAAACGTAATAGTGCGATAGTTTGTGACCTTAAATACATCTCCTATTTGAGTGGTTATGTTCATTCCATTATATTAATTATTGAATTATGTACGAGCAGTGACTGGCTCCTTCAAGATAATGTTAATTAGCATTATTGTTATGTGTTGAAAGGAACAATGTCTAATATGTAGCAGTAAGTTTCACTGTTGCTGTGTGATTATGGAAATTACAACAAAGAAAAACATTAAACCTGAGCCATATAAAAATGCAGCTTTGATGTGACTCCCAAATGTCAAAACTCATGAGTCCCAACCATGTGATTTAAAGGGCATACTCAAACAAAAAACCCAGAAAAGAGCTGCTGCTATAATTTATTTATAACACATATCAAATTGGCATATAGGAAACATAGAATTGAGTTCTGAACAACATCTTTATGATTTTATGACTTATGAACACATCTTCTGAATACATATTTGGGTGTTTCTTCAACTATGGCACTTTAATTTCCCAGGGGTTGATTTTTTATTAAAACATGTTTCAACTTTTAAAATGGCAAAAATCAGATTAAATGGCTCACGAAAAAATGTGAAAATTCAAAATCACTGTAGGAAATTGTACATGAATATGTTCGTTCATTTAAATTCAAACTGTAAGAATATTACAGAAGCTAATAGTTTAAGAAATAAAATAATTTCTTAAAGTGCACTGCCAATATTATAATAATGTCCTCAATCAGTATATTTAGTCTTAAACCTCAAAATACAATTTATTTGTTGAGCAAAACTGCACAAGACATAAAAAAGTTTTGTTTTTAGAGAATGTCTTGAATTAAGTTTATGTTCCACAGATTATTGCCAAATTACAAATAACACAATTTTGTGAGGTTAATGCTTGTAACAAGAAAAACTGACAAATTGTTAATATCATTACAAATTGGCTTCTCAAGCAAATTAATCTTATTCTGAGATTGTTTACATATTTTAAAACTGCAACAAATACTAGGAAAATTATCTTTTTTGGTGTAAAAATAAGAAACATAATTCTCACCTCACTGAAACTGGCACCAAGCTATTGTTCCTGATATTCTGTGGAGCAGCTGCAGTCAAAACATGAATACCGCTGCAGCCCAACCTAGCCACTGGTCTTCCATTCTGGAGAAAAACATGGAGGAACCGGTCTCCGAAATTCTGCTCCCGGGCTGAAAGGACAGAGGAGATATTAAGAAATGAGGAATCTTTCACTCAAAGCTTATCATGATGAGATTTGAAGATGACCTGTTTTAATTTGTGACTAGAAACCCTGTTCCTGTTCTGAATCTCTAGCTTCTGTTCAGTCAGTTAAATGTTGGTTCTTTGAGTACATTCAACAGTAATATATCTCTGTTTCTTTTAAATGAATTTCAATAGTGCTCAATGAGCACTGCTCATTCCACTACCTAAAATGTAAGTTCCTTATTATTCCTTAATATTAACTTTGTCAGACCATTTTCATTACCTTTTTTTTTTGTAAACCTGCCACATCTGCTATCAATAAGTGGCGAGAACAAATCATGAGACTTTCAGGAAATATAAGTATAAAAGTATAAGGTGCATAAGCACATCATGGTTTACAGCGTACAGAAGCACAAGGTATCACAACTAAATCAATAACCGACTATTTTATTCCCACTTGAGCTTGAGTAGTCGCACAACAATATTGTGGAGCTTCCTGCTTACTGTGGCATATCTGGCAACAACCCCAGTGATTGCAGATGCACTTGGCACCTACTGCATCAGCTACAGTTGTAGTTCTTCGTCTTTTTTATGTTAAGGGGATGGTGTGTAGGAAAATGACAAATTACTCCTTATTGTCCCAATGGCCCTGTTACCCTGTACTGGGTCTAACGGTGCGTGCATTCTCTTGTCAGTACCTGTCACCTGTTATATTCACAATCCCTCTTGTCGGCTGATGACTGAAGCCCAGCGGGAGTCTCACATGGTGCTGGCGGGAAGGTTTTGTTTGGAAGGGAGTGAACGGATGAGATGCAGGTGTAACTCTGAGCATTTTTCTGCATTCTGAGGCATGTCTTCTGATCAGCTTCCTTTGATCTCTAGAGTTCTACCTTTTCTTACAGTCAGACAAGAGAGCTTCAGCTGGGCTGCACACCTACACATCTGAGCATTATCATCCACAAGCGGAAAAACACTCGAACCCCAGAGGTTAATTTAGCGACAGGCGAAATAAAAAAAAAATTAAATGAAGAATGAACTGATTTGTTATTACATTATAGATCAGATACCAGTGGTGTTTTGCTTCTCCTTTTCTTTTACGATTTATAGAGATACATATAGTGGGATTCAAAAGACTGAGACTGGAATTTAAATAAACAACAGGAAATAAACAAGTTTTATGGACGTTTCAAAAAGGTTAGAGATGTTAAAAATAAAATTATGTAAATTGAAGAGATTTTTAAAAATAATTTCACTAATCAAATAAGAATTTGTTACACTGAGTACGCATACTTCTCATGTAATAAAGAATTAGCAATCTAATCTAATTTGATCTAATTAATATAAATATTATATAATTTTGCATTAGAATGAGAAAAAAGCAAAATACAAGCACATTTACTACTTGTCTTAGACTAGTGGACCCCACTGTAAGAATTGAAATTATCTGGATAAAATTGACATTGATCAAAAGTCCACTCGCCACAGAAAAATAAATAAGTTACTAATCACATTCACGCTGGGTTGGGAGAGCATTCTAATTAAATCAGTCAGTTTCCCTCCTCTAAAAATTGATGAATGTGTCACAAGCCGAACGACAGAGCGAACCCAAATGCTTGCTCCCTGTCTTTTTTTACATGGCTAATCTATAAAAGGAATTTCACGAGGACTCTGACAGGCTGAGACATGAGATAAACACTGTCATATTGGCCGTGTCAGGTGAGCTGCATATGCACGGCTAATCTGACAGGGTGGAAGTGAAATGAATTTTCTAACTTGACATCAAGAGCAATCTCATTCAAAGATGACAGTCCATCCAGCCCCTCTGCCTTTAGTGGCAACAATTTATAGACATGACTCATCTCCCTATCAGGTTATTTAAATGTCAGATGATTGCCAAGACCACTGCTACTGATGTAATATGGACTGCATTTTAGTCAACTGAAATAAGCTTGAAACTTTTCAACAATGTTGACTGCAAATGTGACAGTAAAACAATAACTGATAAAGCACTTCACACTCAAAACAGTGACAATATTTCAAACCTCTCGTGAGTCAGCATGAGCACAATATTCAGACGAACATAATCACACCACAACAGATATATTATTAGAACCACAAGATGAGCCCTGCCCATAATTACTGACATCATCACATGTATTTACATAGGGGTACAAAAAATTAGGCAGCGGCTATTTGCACTAAGTGTAAATAGCGACAGATGCTATTTACACTAATTACAAATAGCAATGGATTCTATTTACACTAAGTACAAATAGCAATGGATTCTATTTACACTAAGTGAAAATAGCAAGATTTTCTGCTATTTATATACTACTTATCACAAATAGTGGCAATTATCTACACCTCAGTATTGTAGTAATTATAAAACAGTACGCAATAATAATATATTGAGTGAAAATTATAGTTTTAATTCAAATTAGGCTATTAAATGGATGCCACCTTATTGGGACAATAAAGCCCTCCCTACACCTACCCGATACTTTATTTTCAACTTTTTGATTATTTCCTTCATTTTTATTGAAAATAAATGCCTTTCCGATGCGATATGAGATTTGAAAAGGGAGAAAAAAGTTAGGCAAAAGGCGGGTTCGAACTTAGGTCAATCGCGTCAAAAAGCACATGCTTTACCATCTACACCACTGAAACCAATATGAAACAAATGTCTTTTTTGACTATCCCAATCACATGTTGATGGGCGGAGTTAGTGTAAAAAGCGGGCTATTTGCAATAAGTGTAAATAGACACTCCGAAAAAATTATCGCTGATGACTAATTTTATTATAAAGAAAAAAAATTATACAAACTCCTTTTAAACCAAAAATACTGATCTGTAATATTATATCATGTTGCAATTCTATTAAAAGTTCTCAATATTAAAGAATAGCAGAGTCCACACCACAGCTATAACGATAAAGGCACAGAGAAACGATATCGTTGGAATCACTTTCAGAACGATTTTTTTTCCAGCTGATGAACTATACAAACATTGACAGCCAATCAGAATCCATACTGCTATAACGAGCTCAAGAATTTAAAGAGGCAGACGCGCGTGTGCTTAGAATAAACAGACGATATCGTCTGCTGGTGTGGACGTTATCTTTATAGTTATCATTCTTGGTATGAACGGGGCTTTAGAATTTAAATTATTTGGATAAAAATAAAAGTGATCAAAAGTTCAACAGACACAGCATGTTACTAATAATCAACTATGAAAATTAAGTTATGTAAAATGAAGAGGAAATATTCTAGCTTACCATTCAAATAATAATTTGTGACACTGAACATGCAAACTTTTCTGTCTAATCTAATCAATTTTTTAAGGAATTATAGTATTTTTTATATAAATATTGTGGGCGAGGCCCATCCTGTGGTTCTAATAATACAACTGATAGTATTAGTAGAACCACAAGATATGCTCCGCCCACAGTTAGTGACATCATCACATACATTTACGGGGGGGGGTAAAAATAGCCTTTTCACATGTTTTGCTAAACTATTTTAAGTATGATTTCTGCTGTTTAGAAAAAAACAAACAGGAAAGTTCACTCTGGATCTGACAAGCTCTAATCTCATTGACTTACTTCATCCGACTTGCTGAAGTAAAGGCGCACAGGATTTTTAATCAATCTGTTTGGAAACAAATTTGTGTTTACAAGGTACCAGATTGACAACGAGTGCTTCTGGACATATGGTTAATATGTATAGCCAATTATTACGTCAATCAGTTGATTAAAAAACCTGAACTCTCGAGTACAGCAAGGCAACGTTTAATAAAACAAAACGGACCATTTATAATATATTCCTGTTTTCCAATAACGGTACTACTTAAAATTTTAATACATTATAATTAATGTAAATTTAATTCACTCATTTACAGGTAAAAATCCCCAAATACTCATTCATTTGGAGTTCAGCCCAGCCAAGGGACCATATTTGTTTAGGACAAAGTAATTGAAGAGCATCATCCAGCAGGGTTTGCCAATTAGCTAATGGGATCAGCCATCATAACTTTAAATTCAGCCCATAGCACATATCCTGGTGTGATTGATTTCACCTAGAGACATTTGCTATGTCATTAACATGTCCTGAGAGAGGACTTCATTACTGGATAAAGAAGTACAGTCGATGGTCCGGCATTTTAATTTAGCGCTGAGGCTTACAGTAATATTCACAGTCTCATAACTCAGTGTGTGTAATCTGCAGCCTGCGATGCTGGGAAGCCAATTATTCATTAACACACACAGATAGAGTGTGAGTTATCGAGTCAAACTTCCGCATCGTTTGGATGTGATTGCTATTCAATAGACACGCGAGGAGCGAACAGCGAATATATCATGAATGTCATGTCAAAATTAATCACTTGGCTCTCAAATCAAACTGACAATTTTATTCTTACATATGCTATGTGTATTTATATACAGCTGTTCACCTTAATCTTGGAGCAGGAAACGAGCAGGTAGCCATAGAAACATATAATTTATGACTAATATGTCACTGGTTTGAAATTAGCACAGCTAATGAAGTCTGTGGGCAAGTTTTCAGCTAGAAATGTTTGAAGACCTAACGAGGTTTCCATGGGTAAACTGTATTTGATATATTTCTGGAGCAAAATGAAAAAGAAAGCCTAAAAAAAAAATAGAAGCATCTCATTTGCAAGAATATAAAGAAAAAGCATTGCACAAATTATTTTTACTCGGCTCTAAAGCACATTAAAATATTCAGTAGCTATACTTACTATTGATATATAAACTGCCATTCAAAAGTTTTTTTTTTTTTTTTTAAAGAAATTAATACTCTTAATCAGCAAGGATGCATTCATTTGTGTCAGTAAAATGACATGGATAAACATGTATAATGCTTTTCTGAAGGATCATGTGACATTGAAAACTGGAGTAATGGTTGCTGAAAATTCAGCTTTGCCATCAGAGAAATAAATTACATTTAAAATATACAGGTCCTTCTCAAAAAATTAGCATATTGTGATAAAGTTCATTATTTTCTGTAATGTACTGATAAACATTAGACTTTCATATATTTTAGATTCATACACAACTGAAGTAGTTCAAGCCTTTTGTTTTAATATTGATTTTGGCATACAGCTCATGAAAACCCAAAATTCCTATCTCAAAAAATTAGCATATTTCATCCGACCAATAAAAGAAAAAAAAAAAGTTTAATAATAATAAAAAAAAAAAAAAAAAAAAAAAGTCAACCTTCAAATAATTATGTTCAGTTATGCACTCAAATACTTGGTCGGGAATCCTTTTTGCAGAAATGACTGCTTCAATGCGGCGTGGCATGGAGGCAATCAGCCTGTGGCACTGCTGAGGTGTTATGGAGGCCCAGGATGCTTCGATAGCAGCCTTAAGCTCATCCAGAGTGTTGGGTCTTGCGTCTCTCAACTTTCTCTTCACAATATCCCACAGATTCTCTATGGGGTTCAGGTCAGGAGAGCTGGCAGGCCAATTGAGCACAGTAATACCATGGTCAGTAAACCATTTACCAGTGGTTTTGGCACTGTGAGCAGGTGCCAGGTCGTGCTGAAAAATGAAATCTTCATCTCCATAAAGCTGCTAGCTGCATTGACCCTGCCCTTGATAAAACACAGTGGACCAACACCAGCAGCTGACATGGCACCCCAGACCATCACTGACTGTGGGTACTTGACACTGGACTTCAGGCATTTTGGCATTTCCCTCTCCCCAGTCTTCCTCCAGACTCTGGCACCTTGATTTCCAAATGACATGCAAAATTTGCTTTCATCCGAAAAAAGTACTTTGGACCACTGAGCAACAGTCCAGTGCTGCTTCTCTGTAGCCCAGGTCAGGCGCTTCTGCCGCTGTTTCTGGTTCAAAAGTGGCTTGACCTGGGGAATGCGGCACCTGTAGCCCATTTCCTGCACACGCCTGTACACGGTGGCTCTGGATGTTTCTACTCCAGACTCAGTCCACTGCTTCCGCAGGTCCCCCAAGGTCTGGAATCGGTCCTTCTCCACAATCTTCCTCAGGGTCCGGTCACCTCTTCTCGTTGTGCAGCGTTTTCTGCCACACTTTTTCCTTCCCACAGACTTCCCACTGAGGTGCCTTGATACAGCACTCTGGGAACAGCCTATTCGTTCAGAAATTTCTTTCTGTGTCTTACCCTCTTGCTTGAGGGTGTCAATGATGGCCTTCTGGACAGCAGTCAGGTCGGCAGTCTTACCTATGATTGCGGTTTTGAGTAATGAACCAGGCTGGGAGTTTTTAAAAGCCTCAGGAATCTTTTGCAGGTGTTTAGAGTTAATTAGTTGATTCAGATGATTAGGTTAATAGCTCGTTTAGAGAACCTTTTCATGATATGCTAATTTTTTGAGATAGGAATTTTGGGTTTTCATGAGCTGTATGCCAAAATCATCAATATTAAAACAATAAAAGGCTTGAACTACTTCAGTTGTGTGTAATGAATCTAAAATATATGAAAGTCTAATGTTTATCAGTACATTACAGAAAATAATGAACTTTATCACAATATGCTAATTTTTTGAGAAGGACCTGTATTAAAATAGAAATGATATTATTTCACAATATTTACAGTATTTATACAAATATATTTTAAGAGACTTTAAAAAACATGAAAAACGACCAACTTTTAAACAGTAGTGTAGTATATGATGAAATATTTGTGATTTACATGCTCACAAAAATTACATTTTGTAAGAATACTAAACATTTGAATGGCCATTAATAATAAAAGGTACTTTTTGCTCCATAATAGTATATTTACAGCTGCAGGGGTTAACTGGGCCATGTTAACCAGCCAAACCCTCAACCCTTCGGTTGAACACAGACGGTATTAGGAGGAGAGGGCTGTATTTTAATAGACAAAAATTAGTATGCGCCCCTGTGTGCAAGGTGAGTCATCTATATTTTGGTTGGCTTCCCAGAAGAGAAAGTCAATTTTAAATGTGTACATATCCTAAAAATTCATTTTAGCATATGGATGAGTTCAAAGCTACTGTTCCAGACAAGCACTAAAAGCCACAAAACTCCAATTTTGAGAGCTGAATTCTCCAGTGGCTCTCAGATACTCACAGTAGAGAATAGTACCATGAGGTGTCGTGCTCTTCATCGTCAAATACACGGTCCTCCTGTCCTCAGAGGAATGGCTTGTAAAGTGCATGTCTGACTGAAACAGGGATGTCAGAGACGGCAACTCCAAGAAAGAGGTACCATCAAATCGAGGGAAAAAGATTGTTGCATCTGAAAAAAAGAGAAAAATAACAATTCTGTTAGTAAAAGGTAAATTTGACAGTTCAAGTAAACATCTGTCCTTCGCACAGTTTTGTCCTTAATAATTAGGGATTTTAAATGCATGGGGTATGACAAATAAATTTTATAGAAGGGCAAATATTTCCAAGTTTACATACACATACAGTATGTCAAACATTTGGAATAATTAAGTTTTATTTTAATGTGTTTGAAAGAAATTATTTGATCATAAGTAATAACAGAAAAATTGCAAAAAAAAAAAAAATAAATAAAAAAATAAATAAAATAAATAAATAAATATATATATATATATATATATATATATATAGAAATATTTTTTCACAAAAACATTGTTAATAAGAATTATTATTAATAACTGAGCAGCAATATTCATTGCTTAAATTAAGCACAAAAATCTGAATATTAGAATGAGTTCTGAGGTACTATTTGGCACTGAATCTAAAATAATTGCTCATCACATGAATAAATTACATTTTATAATAAAAAAGAAAACATTTATTAATAATATTTAACAATATTACTCTTTTACCGTATTTTAACAAATTCACTGTAAATTAAAAAAATAGTTTTATAGCATTCATATTTTTTAGTCATCTGATTTTTCATCATAAAATACTAAACTGCATAAGCTATAGTTTATTTGACTGCAACATAATGACTTTTGATCGTTTACTAGTATAACCTCCTAGCTGAACGCACAGTCAAGAGCAGTAATGTCTGCCAGCCTCTGATAAGTAGCCTACACGCAAAGGCAGGAGGATCCTGTCAGGACGTGTTCTGGAGCAATGTTATCTCCCACAGGGTGACAGACGACAGTTACTTTAGGGGAAGAGGAAGGTGGGTGTTGTGTGCTATGGTCAGGACCTCTCTGCCGCGGTAATGATCTGTTAGCTTTTACACAGAAGGCACTGTATGCAGCACGACACTGTCAAGGGATATGTGACAAGACTTCAATGTGGCCCGTCCGCGGTGAACGTGTGTCAGGGTGTTGCTCCAACAGCGGTCTATACACCACACATTAAGGTTGATTCAGCAAGAGGCAGGATGCAGTTCTCAGGGAGGCCAGGAAAGACAATTTACTGTACATGACTTCTGCAATGACATACTAAAATACATCTAACTAACCAACACAAGGGATCAGTTTTGATTTTAACACTAGTAGAGACATTTTAAAGCTGATATATATTTTAAGCTGTCATTTTGGAGAATAGTTCAGCATTCCAGTATTAGGCTGAAGATACACGGGGCAACTTTGGGCAATGCTGCCATCAAAAGGGAACCAGGTGAGATAGAAATTTGTTACCCATTCTCAATGGGAACGTGCACAAGAAACCGTGCTCAAAAAAAAAGTTTCCCCGTGTATCATCAGCCTTAGAGAAATGTTACATGTATAAAACTGGAAAAAAATAAATAAATGAAATATGATTTATCCTAAAAGCCTTCTGAAAAGCAATTTTAAAAAAAAATTACGTAACTTCCTATTTTGTATGTACATTTTTGCACAATTTTTATTTACAACACTATTTTTTACATTATTATTATTATATGGTATTTATTCATTTCTTTTTTGTAATATATATATATATATATATATATATATATATATATTTCTAGAAAGCCGCTTTGAAACAATATCTACTCTATATTTATGACCAATTTCTAGAAAGCAGAATGAAACGGTAAAAATGTCAGATTCAGTAAATGTAATTATTTATTCAATACATCAATAATTAATGTTGATATTGATAAAAATAAATACAATTATTGAAATAAAATTTTTTACCACTGCTAATTTTTCTATTTACAACACTATTGACAAATTAAAACATCATAATCATACAATATGTCCATGTATGAAATTTTTATATAAGACTGTTAAAAATAAAAAAAAACAATATTTGTATTATCTATATATCGTTAATGTATCTTATCTATCAACAGAATAAAATAATTTGGGATTAATCTCATTATATCTGACCAATGTTTAAAAAGCAAAATTAAACAGCAAAAATGTCAAATTTGGTAAAATGTTTTTATTTATTCAATATATCGATATTAACATTCCCCAGACCCTGGTTTAAAAATCCCTGTTTTATAATAGACATATTAAATCAGATTATGTTTCTTTGCTCCCTATATGCAGCCTGGTCTGCTTGTCGTTGCAGATGTAGAGCTTCAGATAATGATCCATTATGATCAGTGTGATAAAGTGTTTGTGTCTAACATTGTGTCTAGCTGCTTGTTACAGATGCTGGTTAGGCAGACCATCCATCCTGAAAATAATGACAGTGAGAGACAGAACATCGTCCCAAATGTCTTGTGAAAAATTAATGAGTCTTTGACGACCCTTTTGACCTTTTGGATCTGCATTTATGTGACACTGTGCTGCCTTTGTTGTTAAACCATAAACTCGGTTTCACATACTTTTTGTTAAAAAAACAACAACAACACTATCTTCTATCTTGCTTAAATATGAGTAATGATAAATGCACCATAACTACATAACACAATACTGTAGCAGAATTTGCCATTTTCACTTCAGAAACGTATCTATAATCAGATTTTCAGGACGGACAGTAAATGTGTTTAGTAGAACCATGAGAATCTGTCACACTTGTGTACCAGGATTAATCTCGCCTGTTGCCCTAGAGAATATTACTCTTCCGCTCCTTGCATCAAGCACCAACAGTGACAATAATCATCGTGCCAAGCGGCAAAGTCTAATTTGACTCAGACTAAAGGAAGAGAGGCTCCTCTGTCAAATCCCTAGGCTTGTTATAATAATTCTATAAAAACTTTGTCAGCAAGTAAACAGCCCTAAGACTCCACCCTCTCCGGCACCCAGAGGGCCCGCCAACACCGAACAGAGTTTGAGGCTCAGAAAGCGGCCAAGCAAATCGAGCGATTCCCAATGCTCCACGTAGATTGGACTGCAGTCAGAGCGAAGGAGCCTTTCAAACGGCCTCCCGATTCCTCTAACTCAGCAGAAAATAGTGCACACTCTCAGGGCTGCTGTTTAAGGGGGAGTTTTACGAGGCTGATGAACCGTGAGATAAGCACAGATACTGTCTTGATGGATAGACGAAGGGAAAGAAAAGCAAACGACTGGCTGAAAGAGGTGACTGTGCCTTTTTCTTGGGCATTACAGACAACTTCGATGCAGCAAACAGTAGATACTATGCAATCAGCAGTGACAAAGGCTATCTGATTTACAATGTTCCTTTGCATGCACTGTAAAAAATTATTTTTTGAAGTTGTAAATAAAACCTAGATTATGTTTGCTTTTATTTCAGTCTTTCTACTTGAAGATTTCATGTTTTATTGTTCACATTCTTGCCACTCTCCTCTTTGGCTTGTTTAGCTGGGTGGGATTCAAAAGAATTTTTCATCGATTTGATGGCACTGACATATCAGATGAGAATAAAATGTGAACTGAGCTGAATAATGACACTTTTGTAGAGCTGCTTTCTAGGTTAATCAAATTGGTTCATCACTGCTGAATTCTGCAACATCGACCCTGATGCTGACCTGAATTATTTCATAATTGATGAACTTTGGACAGTTATTGAACTGAACTGAATCAACACTGAACTGACTTGAACAATGACATTATTGTGTTTTTTGGGCTGCTTTACAGCTGAATTAAATTTTACCTGAATCAAGTTTGTTCATAATTGACAAATTTTGCCACATCATCACTGTTATTGACCTGAATTTAATCAACACTGAACTGACTCAAGCTGAATAACAACACTATTGTCTTTCCAGAGCTGCTTTACAGCTGGACTGAATTTTAACAAAACTTGAATAATGATACTATTGTCTTCTGTAGAGCTGCTATAGCTGAATCGAATTTGTTCATAATTGACAAATCTCGCAATTTTAACACTTACTAACCTGAACTGAATCAACACTAAACGGACTGGAGCTGAATAATGACACCATTGTCTTCTGTAAAGCTACTTATTGCTAAATTGAACTTGTGTCATAATTGATAAACTTTATGCAGTTATTGAACCAAACTGAATCAACACTGAACTAACTAGAGCTAAATAGCGACACAATTATCTTGTTATTTGGATTTGCCACATATTTGATAAAGCTTGAATGACTGATTCTGTTACTTTCTGATACTGATAATATCTATTGTATAGAGCGCTATATAAATAAAGGTGGCTTGAAATGATTTAAAGGTGCCATAGAATGGAAAACTGTATTTACCTTGGCATAGTTGAATAATAAGAGTTCTGTACATGGAAATGACATACCGTGAGCCTCAAACACCATTGTTTCCTCCTTCTTATGTAAATCTCGTGCAAGCAAAAGACCACTGAAAAATAGGTGAATCAGAACATAGCACCGACTGTGACGTTACAGTAGGGATCACTAATAGTTATGCCCCCAACATTTGCATATACCCGCCCATGTTCTATGCCAGCCGCCAGCCGAACCATCAGAAGTTCTGCAGGTATTGTGAAGAAACAAGCGAGGATAATAGCGAAAATGGCAGATCATGGAAATAAATGTTATTGTCCAGGCTGCAGTGGCGGCGGCAGGATGGGTTATGTCTGTATTCAGAAAGGCACGGAAAGCAAATAACGTTGCCTCTAATAAAATAACACAAAGTCACTAAAGGGACATGGTTAGCCTTTGCTAGCGGTAGCCTTCTTACATTACAGTACATAAGATTTCACTTTACCACATAAACAGAGTAAGGAGAGATGACTGAGGATGATGGCAAATGATTTACATAGATCCTGAGCACCACTGACAAGCATTTGATCTTGTAAAAAATGTGTGGTGGTACTGCCACAGAAGTTTACATGCAGAGCACATGTGGGATCGCAAATCTCGAAAGTGAAAGTAAAAAGCATGGTGCATCTCCGAGCAGTTTCAATGTTCCGCATATTAATAGTGGCTGCTCATGCCCTATATTTTATATACAGTATACCCACCTAACGATATAACTGCGTGAGAAAAGTATTGATATATATATTTTCTCTAAGCTTTTCTCTGCTGTGTGAGTTACTGAAATGAGCCGCACTGTGAAAACAGCCAATCAGAGCAGAGCTCAACATTGTCGCACTGTGAAACAGCCAATCAGAGCAGAGCTCAACATTATTATTCATGACCTTCCAAATACAAAATAACAGACCATTTCATTCTCTAGGACAAATCCTAGGGTTGCAAATGGACATGTAAAACCGTTTCTGGAGATTTTTTGCCCTTACCTAAGCCACATACCTTCTATGTAAATATCAGAGAACAATTTAAAATATTGTATCAATGCATTCTATGGCACCTTTTAATTCAATTTACAAGCAATTTCTAAATGTAAGTTGTTTCTACACCAATTTTTTTCAGTATACATGCATGTCATGCAGTCATTGAAAAAAAGAAAAAAAAATCTGCACAACTTTACTTGTATGCTCAGAGGAATTATTTAATACAGTGTCTGCTTGATTATGTGATATTTCCCATGAGGGAACTACAAATGAGTCAGCCCTGAATATAGCAACCCCCTTGCTTTGCATAGTGCCCAGAGGGACAAATAACATTTCAGTGGATTACTTAATTATCTGCAAATTAGCACTTTGAGAACAAATGTTGGAGGTGCCGAGAAAAGGGCGTAAGAGCACGGAAGTGCTGAGTGAGTTATTGAGAGAGGTCACCGGTTGCCTTCCTGCTTTTTATAGGACTGTAGACTCATCATGGACAGTGTGTTTCATCAATAAATGCCTGAATAAACAAAGCAGTCGCTGCAAAAAGCCTGATCAAGAAACAGGTAAATGGACAAAGTGATGGACAGCTGTATATGCTCTCTGAAACACAGTGTGCACCAAATGCACAGTGCAGTGCTCTTTTCTCCTTTAGGGACTCGTGTGTCAAGATTATGCCCCAAAATAAGCCTGAAAGCAAGCTGAGCAGTTTTATATGGAGGAAACCATCTTGTATATATACTAATGCCCTGACACCAAACCCTGTCTGTATTATTACTCTTGAGGTGTAAGGCACATGTGCATCCGTAGCTCCCAAAGGAGGGCAGGATCTGACCAAGCTGTGAAAAATGCTGAGAGGCAAATAAAGTCATTTCATCTTGATGACAACTTGTCATTAGGAACATTGCTGACATCGCATTTTTTTGACTATTCGAATTTCACTTGTATATGTGTGGGTATTGTATTTTGCTCCCCATATTTTTGACTGTAACGTAGGACTGCGTGTACAGCATTTGCATAAACTGGTAACACTTTTACAGTAAGGTTCAGTTTGTTAACATTAGTTTATGCACTGGGTATCATAGGTTCTTTATTTATTTAAACATTTATTAATCTAGGTTAATGTTAATTTATGCTATTGTTTATTGCTAATTCATATTTGTACATAATATATGTTCAACAAATTTGAGGTCAGTCTGATTTAAAAAAATAAATAAAAAATTGTATTGCATTTATTTAAAGATGCATTAAATTAATCAAAAGTGGCAGTAAAACATTTATAATGTTACAAATTTATAAAGTCAAATTAATGCTGTCCTTTCCAACTTACATTCATCAAAGAATCTAGAAAAAAGTATCAAAACAAACAAACTAATTATTTTCAACAATGATTTGCTGAAAATTAAGCTTTTCCATCACAGGAATAAACTAAGAAAAATGTTCTTTTCAACTTAAATTCATCACAAAATCATGAAAAAGCATCAAACCAAATAAATAAACAAACAAAAAAGCAAAAACAAACACAAATAAATAAAATAAATAAGCACCACAATTGTTTTCAAAAATGATTTTTCAAGAATCATGAGACACTAAAGACTGGAATAATGGCTGCTGAAAATTAAGCTTTGCCCTCAAAGGAATAAATTATATATTAAAGCATATAATATTAGAAAAAAATTTAAATTATAATAATATGCCACAATGATTAAATTAATGCAGCCTTTCTGAGCATAAGAGTCTTCTTTCAAAACATTAAAAAATCTTACTGACCCCCAAATTTTTGATCAGAGTTTCCACAACCTGAGACAGTAATAATTTAGATGTTTTGAAATGTTAAAATATTACAAAAAAGCTCCTCATCCACCAAGCACCGATATCCAAAACGAACAGCAAGGAAACACTGCAGCTGATTTAACACACTCACTTCACTCTCAAGTTGTAAAAGTCCCACCAGGGAGACATCACAGAGGAACAAAAATTACATAAAAATACCCACACAAAACTCCTTTGGTCCCTCTGTAATTAATGTACAGTAGAAAGAGACTTTAATGGTAAACCTCACAGGAGTCAAGATGGTCTCAGATAGTGGTCACTGAAAGAAAATAAAAAGTGATGCTGAATGGGCAGTTGAGTAGTTTATTTTGTAATTATTCAGACTATTTCCATCAGTTTCCATCAGTTATCCTGTATACATGTTTTGCACTTTACAAGAAAATATTTTTTTTAGCCTTTCTAATTCAAAATTTCATGTTTAATTCAATGTGTTAGTTGCTGTTTCCAGACTGCTATATCATCTTTGAGGCCAGCTGTCCTCTTATTTGTCATGTGACACTGAAGAGATTCAGTGTGACCCTATCGCTCCCTTTCCATTATGAAGTCACAGACACCCTCTCATCTTCCTCACTCCTTCACCCTCAGGATGTTTTCCCGCTGCTTTGCTGTGACATGTTTGCTGATGCTAGCAGGTCAACGAACAGTAATTATCAGAAGACTAAATTATAGTGACAAGAAGGTCAGTTTATTTAGAACTGATGGTGAAGCCTCTTGCTAACCTATGACCTTATAATATTTTAGAGGTTATAAAATACCATTTTCTCCAATTTTTTCATCTTAGAACTTTAGGAACATGCTGTCTTCTTCTACCCTAGCCATGGTTTTAATCATGCTTTAGAATATTATTTAACCACTATTACTGTGCTATGATGTGCATTTAATGCTATGCATTTAATTTCTCCTAATGATTCACCATGAAGCCTGTTGTTGCCTGTTTTTTCCCCCAAGTTCTTCATCTGTCTTACCAACTTTGAACAACCATTTGATACCCATATAAGGTTGACATGGTCAAAAGTAAAAAAAAAAAAAAAAAAAGCAAAGCAAAAAATACAGCTTTGAAACTAAAAGCTCTGCTGTGCATGCCTGGGAAAAAATAAATAAATAACAGAAATGCGAAAAAAGGAGAAAGCTTCTTTCAACTGCTGTCAAATGTACTTAGGAACCAGCATTCACAATGAAGAGGAAGAACTAACAGGAACGACTCGAAAACTGCTTTCCAGCAGAATTAGAATTTGTCACTGGCCCCCTTATTGTTTATGGAAAAATATTTTCATACATTATTCCAAAAGCAGTTGCACTGAATGCCTTAAGTTTTCACTTTCACTGAAATAAATATAAATAAATGCAAAGATGCCTTCATATATATGCTTGCTTGTATAATATGGTTATCTCTATACATATGATCAGATTTCAAGTGCAACTTTCTATGTGGAGAGTGTAAAACAGAGTCTAAAAAGAGAAACAGAAGCTTCTAAAAATGTGGCACTTTTATTTTTACTTTTTTTGAACATTTTCAACAAATAGTCAGTAAAAGGAGGTGCTTAACCTTCACAAATGTTGAAACTAAATTTTATATGATATATATATTTATATATATTTTATTATTTTTTTAAAAAATAATATACATACATTTTTATAAATGTTTTCATATATGTAATTTTCCAGTCTTTTTTTCTCCAGATTTGCAATTTATGATGCCAAACTTTATTGCAATTTATGATGTCAACGCTAATGTGTGTTTCTAGCAATAAACATTAATTAAACAAATTAAATAGCCAACATTTTATGAAAGCAAAACATAAATAAAATATATAATAAAATTGTATATATATATATGAATAATATATAAATAATAATATATATAGTTTTCATTTCAATTGTTGGATATAACTGAGAAGGTCATGACCTACTTATAAAACCACTTAATGAGTGCAAAACTAGCTACTTTTCATGCTAACCCACTTTTATGTTAGATAATAGTGCTCAGAGTAAAACTTTTGTGCCTCTAAAGCTTTTTTAAAAAGTCATTTTCTAGTATATTCCTAAGAAATGCCAAGTATTTATCAGTAGTAAACAAATGTGAAAATACTGACAGCTTCATCTGAAAAGGTCTTTTTTCTTCTCATACAGGAACTGAACTGATCTGCTCACAAACACATCAATCAATGTCTGGCACGGCACAAAAATAGAAACCTGAGAGAAGAATAAATGATTTTTAATTAATTTGAAGCCAGGCATCTCACCGCCAGAGCATCTGAATGTTACATCAATAGAGACAGATGAACTTGTAGCTCAGCAAATTAGCTCTTTACCTGAGCATTGGCTTATTGATACAGGGCAAAACATGGTTAGTCAGCAGAAGCTGGAGCAAAATACAATAAAAAGGCAATTAGCACTATGGAGGAGCACATTACAATGAATGCTCCACTGCTGGAAGTGCATAAAAATTCTGTTTTCCAATACAAGGTGGTGATTTTGATAAAAGAAAAGTCCGTTGTCAGTTCAGAGTCGACTAAATTGTTAAAGTGTGAAATATTCTGCCATGGAAGTTCAGTACAGTACGTTGAGTGTCAGTCAATATCAGTTGGGTTCACTGTGTAAAAGACTTTCCACTCACCAGAATTTAATATCATTCATGTCTTATCCTGGCATGAGGCAGAGGAGGTAAAATGAATCTGAAGAACACAGGTGACAGGGTCACCATCTCATTTGTAGTAGGACTCAAGAAGTGAGCAGATAGAGGGATTTCTGACATTACAGCTTTCTTATATGGACCTTACTTTAATCACAACACAAATTATTTAAAGTGATCCCTGGTCCAACAACAGGGCGAGGATTCCATTTTCCTTTGAGAAAATGTGCCGTGCTTCTGTAGTCAAAAAGTTTGGTGTGAGATCATTGCCTGCTTTTGGATGTGAGCTACTATGTATCATTACGACATCAACCGAAATGTTTTGTTTTAAAGCTCCACACCATACTTGACTGCTCATTAGAGTTAAATTAAGGGATACGGCTAATTTAGTAGTTCAGTAATTCCGTAGGGAACATTTTCAGCTGTGATGTGAAGGGAACTGGAGGTCTCACCTTGTTCACACAGGCGTCCCGTGAAGTGCAGAGGACAGTCACAGAAGAAAGACGAAGCTCCGCTGGGCAGAGTGATGGGCCGACAGGATCCGCCGTTGAGACAGAGCCCCAGCGAACACACAGGTGAAGGCTGGGTGGGTGGGATACGCCCATCAGGAGGGGTTTCGTCTGTGGAGTTTGCTGGTGGGTCACGATGCCAGGGAGGCCTACAGTACAACATGTGCAAATAAAAAGGCAAGAATTAAATGCTGCAATACACTACCGGGGGCATATTTACTAATCAGTAATCACTTATAATTATTTCAGAGCACAAAAACATGCGTTTAATTCACTAACCACAAGCAATCCAGTTAAACCAGGCAAATTATTCACAATTACGCACTTATTCATGAAACTCATTGATATCTGAGTCTAATCACATCCATTTACTGTAAAAAAGCAAGCCGTAAATGAAATGTCATCTAAAAGAGATGTTTATGGGTTGTGTGGGATTCACAATTTAATTGAGAATGCCTTTTAAACTCCAAATCAATTTCCGAATTTAATTTGAGGCAGCAAAGAGGATACAAAATTGCAGTTCAAATTTGAATGTAAGAACACAATTAAAATGAATGTAAAATTTAAAGGAATTCATGTAACCGTAATTTGTTAGTAGAAACGCAAAGTTTTGTCAAAATAAAGCTTGTTGATGGACAGATAGATATCTGTAAGTGCTGGGTTTAAACTGTAAACCGGTTTGAATTATGCACACGGTATGAATTTTTAAAAAAATGGCATACCAGTACAAGTGGCTAAGCAATGTAGACAGCATCATTAATTGAGAGGAGATGCATACTACTAACTGCATACTACTAAACTCTTAATAACACAAAAACTAATTCTTTAACTGGGCAAATAAACCAACTGCAAACTTCCTTTAACAGAAGCCAGAGATGCTGAACACAATTAACACAACAACACTTTCATGCATTCTTAAGGCCCGTTCACACCAAACATGATAACTATAAAGATAACGATATAGTTCTAAAAATTGTTCTCAATATTAAAGAATAGCAGAGTCCACACCACAACTATAACGATAAAGGCACAGAGAAACGATATTGTTGAAATCACTTTCAGAACGATTTTTTCCAGCTGATGAACGTTGCAAACATTGACACCCAATCAGAGAATCCATCCTGCTATAATGAGGTCCAGAAATTAATTCATTAAAATTATCCAGAATTTAAAGCGGCAGACGAGCGTGCACTTAGAATAAACAGACAACATAATTTGCTGATGTGGACGCTAATATCGTTATCTTTATAGTTATCGTTCTTGGTGTGACCGGGGCTTTATTCATATAAAGGCACAGTTACCGAATCGTAAAAAACCTTGATACAGATTTTTGGTCAAACCACCCAGCACTAATATCTATAGTCTATAATAGATAGTCAGACAGAACGACAGACGGATGGACAGACATTTGTGTTTCCTCCACACTCTAGCATTCAGAAATGACCCACAAGATCAGGAATTCCAGATTGACAGAAGTTTGTGGACATTTACCTGATTTGCATAATTCCTTTAGTGAATCGGGAGCACTAAAATAATGCAGAATGTGCATGCAAATAAGCAGCACTATCAGTGGGTGACATTCATTCTTAGTGAATTCCCCCCCTAGTGTTTTAATCAGAGGGGCAAAGGATATATAGAGCAACCTCCTCCACAATCCTTAATCTTATAATTACATGCAACACAGACAAGCCCCATTTGTAAAATTAAAACCATACTCACATGCACATTAAAAATCTATATTAATTATCCTGTTCAACTCAAAATGGATGTGCATCAGTATAGACATAATGACCTAAATCCTGAAAATCAATTCAGACATCTATATGCTGTTATTTTATGGGAAAGAGCAGTTCCAACATTCTGCTAAACATCTCATTTTGTGTCAGACAGATGAAAGAATGAATGGCTATGGCTTCAGAACAACATGAGTGTGAGTAAATTATGACAATATCCAGGTTTCCATCCAAGGATTTTTTTGCGAAAAAATATTTAGCGCTTTAAAATATTTACGATATAGCTGATGGAAATGCCAATTATCGATTAAATTTCTCATATGTCGACAAAATCTTTTTCCGTTTAACTTTAGCGCATAAATTCCTTATCGATACTTCAAATGTCGCAAAAATTTGTTTGGAAACACTTTTTGTCGAGAAAAAGGGCTTTAACGCAAATAAATGTGGTGTCACATGACAGAATTAGCCTATAGGCAGCAGCGTCCATGTTCATGGTGTTGCTCACATTAAAGCACCGTTTCCCTGTAGTTCAAAAGCGCATTAAATCATATTCATATTATTAAATTGCATTTAAAATTATTTTATACATGGTAAGAAAAAGACGAGTTAAGTCACAAACATACTAATTAATTTGATGTTAGTAGGCTAACCTACGTTTACATTATTTATTTTTTTTTACAGTGCACTGTTCAGTTTAAATAGCCTGTAGTCCATGCCTTTCAGCTTGACCACCATACCCCTGTGATATTATGCCAAGCACATTTTGTTTTACATGGATATTAGAACATGAAGTACAAAAGTTTAAATTAATTCGTTTTGGCTTGTTAGCTTCTTATATATTTATTCTAGTTTTGTTCTGCGTTCTTTCTAGCGTTAAATTTAAAGGATTTTGTTGTGGAGTGAGGGGAAGTAATTATTATTATTTTTTTTCATTTTTCTTCAATATGTTTGTCTGACTGTATTTTATTATGACGATGAACAGGCTGCGTTGTTGAGTCAGTAGGCTATGCTTAACTGCGCGCGTGAGGCGCCGGCACGATCGCTTGTTTTTTTTTTTTCCCTCTTGTAAAAGTGGAAACAACTTACACTAGCCAACTCCTTCATTTGTGGTCATATTTAAGAGTAAGAGTAAGACATTATTCAAAACTATTCAAAATATTTATTTTATTTGTGTACATTCACAATAAAAAACAAAACGTACTTTTGTGAAATAAAAGAAACAAACAGGATGCCGCTTTCTCAAGAGCGCATCGCAAAAATGAACCGAAATTCTGCATATAGGCTGCTAATTGTTGCAGTTTTTTTTTCTTTCGTTTTGTTAACTCATTAATTATTTAGAAAAATATATTTTGCATATGGGCCTCTTTCTTTTATGTTTATTACACGGCTCTCTGGAATGCTTGATTCTGATTGGTCAGTTGAGACATTTGCAGGTTCGTTCTTTTCAAATAATAACCGCTCCAAAGTAATAACGCATAGCCGGTACTACTTGTATGTTTAAAATCCCTCCGCGCCAACAAAGATTACCGTTTGGCGCCATCTTGTGACAAACACTGGACAATATATATATATATATATATATATATATATATATATATACATATATATATTCATATGTAGATGTTATAAATTGTCTTACTAACGTACATCGTTTGAATGTTAGTCACGTGGTACTATATCGTTTCGCGGAAGGATAAAAATGTTAATTTAAAACAAATATGCCAATAAAATGTTTCAAATTCATATTCATGTCCAGTTTTTTTCCTTATGTGGCAAGTAGCCGTGTAATAAGCGGGATAATGCACCAGCAGCCTGTAGTTATCGCGAAATAAGCCCCTTCAGTGTGATACAAGACCCTCCGCTTCGCGTCGGGTCCTGATCACACTGTCGGGGCTTATTTCTGCGATAACTACCGGCTGCCTGTACATTATCCCTTACATAATAGCTTATGTTTTTCTCCGTTAGAAGCGCTGCAGGTGCGCGCATCCTCACGTTCATGTTGTTTATGCTGCTTTTTGCGTGTATAAAATTAATCCCTGGAAAACAAATTTAGGTATTTTTAATGGGTCAAAGCCACCTATCAATTTAAATTTAAATTAATTGTAATTTAACATAATCTTGTCGGTTAACGGTTAATATGGCTTAACGAGCGTCGGTTAGGAGAAATAAAATAACCGAAATGAACATTTCAGTTTCCTATAAACGTTAATCAGAAAAATAATAATAATACAACAGCACCCGTTTATGATCATTGCTTGATTATCAACAGTGGCCTATCTATCTAGTATATAACAAAGTACAAAAACAAACAAACAAACAAAAAAAACAACTCATGACACTTAATAAAAATTATTTTATGTAGGCCTATACAATTTAATAATAGACTGTTTTGTTTCAAATGGATGAAGAACAGGCTACTAGCCTATCCTATAATTTACGCAATAGGAGAAATTATGTATGGAAACAGCTCAAGGGCAATTTTGTTTGGCGACACACCAAAACTTATGCGACAATTAGTTTTTTTAGGGATGACGTCATCACGCACACCATTTTATCGGTAAAAGGCCAGTTGGATGGAAACAGGCTATAGACAGCAAATGTCGCAAAGTTTTTTTTAACGCATATTCTCTTTGTCGATAACAAAACAGCGCAAAATCTGGATGGAAACTTGGTTAATGTGAAATTTATGTCAACATTCATCAAAATGAGTCCTGAAAAATATATTGGCCAGTTTCTCTGACTCATCTTGCCCCCCATGATTTATGACTGGACAAGCAATATAATGCACCTTATCATGTGAACCTACGTATCAATCCTTCTCCAATTAGTATCCACAAAATCAGCTCACAAAACAACCATGATATATCATTCAAATAGCCCCGATTAATGTTTCTGTTCAAATCATGTGAGACTATACCATGTAAGATGCCACAAACTCATGTTCATTTGGAACCCCCATCTCTCCAGTCCACTGCAATTCCAGATAGATGACAGAACAGAATAAATAATAAAGGATGACAATATAGAGAGAGTGGAAATCTACATAATTTAAATATCAACTAGTCTATGTGGTTACCAATTTCAGGTTCTGTTCAAGACTCATTTCCTGCTGCTTTGTAAAACTGGTCTTTTTATAGAAATAGCCAGAAAGCCAAAATTAGTGCTTGCATTTTCTTTGGAACAATAATACACGATGTGTGAAGCCAAACACTTAAAAATCCCCAGAATCTCACCCTTGATGAGCAATTTGTGCACAGCATGAACGTACAGCACCTGTGCACTCAAGTGACATGCTAAATTATAGATTTTGTGCCTGAGAGACAGCTGACAAGAGTGGCAAATAGCACATCCAAGAGCCATGAGGCAAGAAGGAAAACTACAACTTTTTATGGAAGAAACATTATGGAGTGAAAAATGTAGCTTTACTATTTTTTTAGTATTTAACTACATTGTAGGCTGTTATGACAAAAGAAATCCTGTGTAAAAATCTTAAAATATATATTTTCAAATTCAAAACAGATTATATAATTTATCATTTAATGATAGCAATATTTCTCTGGCTGACAATGAGGCTTTTTGAATGAATGAATCTTGATTAGGGTAATGGCAATAAATAGAAACATGTATGTTTTATTTATTTATCTTTAAATAGTCCTAAAATCTAGAATGTACTGCAACAGAGTGTAACTGCAAAGTTTAATATTTCTCTATAAAACTGAAACTTACCTGGATTGGACTTAAGATCATTCAAATATCTGAGGTACCAATTAAGACATTTATAAATTTTAAAAACATTCAAAATTAATTAAGTCAACATTAAAGACAACTTTACATTGAAAATAAAAATAATAATGACAATGTTACATTTCATTTATTTTAAGGCAGCATGAACACTTTTTTTTGTTGAAAAATTGGTTTTGGGAAGGATTTTCTTTTAAATGCTTTTGAAAAAAGTGCAATCATTTAGTTAAAATACAGTAAAAACTTACTAAATATTACTTACTAAATATAAATATTACTACAATTCAGAATAACAGTTTTCTATTTGAATATATTTTAAAATTAATTTTCAACCGCCAATACTCCAGTCTTCAGAGTCACATGATCCTTTAGAAATTATTCTAATATACTGATGTATATAATTCCAGTACAAATACTATACTGGAATTTCTACAGTGACAAATCAGAGAAGAATTAATTTTTTTAACAAACTGATTCACTAATATGAATAGTTTAAAATGAATTTACACTTCCAAACACTGCCCAAAAACTGTATTGATTCCTGATGGAAAATCAGGTTCAATTACCTGCAGTTGTCAACATCGTTCCTGGCAATGGCATGGTCCACACGGATTCTTCTGAGCTTATTAATTTCGATTATTTCAATGCAGCCGGTGTAGTTGTGGAAAGGCTCAGCTTCCTGAGGGAACACAGAACAACAACAAAGTCTCAAGCAGTTTCTTCAGAGAAAAACAGAAAAACATCTCAGGCCTAAGGGTGAAAATGAAAAATGGCTACAAAGCAGCTATTCTGGGAGAAGAAAGTGCCGTACAACAAAGAGGTTGCATTTTAAGGCATAGTTCACCCAAAAATGAAAATTCTGTCATTTACTCATTCATGTCTTTCAAAAAACCTGTAGTATTTCTCCTTGGAACGTAAAAGTTGATATGTTGTTGAATTGTTATAGAAATCTTTCCATACAACAATTCATAGTGACCAAGGGCTCTCAAGGACAAAACAAACATCAACAAAATTAGTTCACATGTCTTGTGCACTACATTCTACTGTAAGTCTTGACATAATGCAACAGCTTTGGGTGATGAAAATACTTACATTTTAACTATTCACAGATTCAGTTTCCACTTTTACTTTTGAGCAGGCCTTGGTTATTATAAGCTGTTGTTGTATGACAAGAGCTGCATAACAACTCTTCAAAAATCTCACCTTTCATGTTACATAAAACATTTAATAGATTACAAGTCTGGAATGAGATGAGTGAGTAAATATTGAAAGAACTATCCATTTAAAATTGATACACACAAAGGAACATGCATATGGATTAATACAATGAGACTTTTGCCTTTACAAACATACATTTATAAATGAAACAAATGCTACTGAATGTTTTTAAAGGCAATCAAGATTCTTCACATAAGACAGAATTGGCTCATACAATACCAGTAGGAGAAACTGCATCGATGAATATATATATATGTATATATATATATATATATATATATATATATATATATATTTATTTCATTAGCAGTTCTGTGAAAGGAGAAAAAAGCATGTGGATCCAATCTTTGTTGTCTAGACGAATACATCTCAACCTCTCCTTTTTCTTCTCCTAACAGTATCTCAAGTGCCCGTGACCTGCTTCTAGCCGCCTGAAGGAAAATGAAAAGTGTGCCTGCTAGTTTCTCAGAGCTTTATCACTGTCAATATGTAGACCTTGACAGTTCTTTGAAGCCCTCTGAACCAGTTTTTAGTAACCTGAAAATTACTGGAAAATTCGTGTCCATTTTAATCCAATTTAAGTTGGAGTTGTCTCTGCGGTAAGTGGTCAGGTCATTGTGTAAAATGACAGAGGCAAACCATCAATCTTTACTTGTTTCCACATTATAATCAGAATTCCCAGTTGACCTGATGATAACTTAAAATTTAGCATTATAATGACTTATTTGGAGTGAACTAGAGATAATTCAAATATCCAAGATGCCAATTAAGACAACTTTACATTTCAAGTTGATTACACGTTAAATTTTAAGGCAGCATGAACACTTTAACTTATAAACAACTTTTTTTCTGAGCATAAGAGACTTTAAAAAAAAAAAAATCCATTCCAAACATTTTTTTTTTTATTGTATCACACACTACTGTTCAAAAGATTGTGGTATCCTCACACATAATTAACTCTTACTTTATAAGGTGGAAACCGAAGAGGAAGTCCTCCTATGAAGAAACGGTCAGTTCTCTGTAAACTCACGGCTGGTGTATAATTGCTTGGAATACTTCTGACAGTCCCAAAGCCTGTAATAGTGACTTCGGCTGCACATGGAGAAAGATACTGTCTGTGGAAAACAGAAACAAAAACAACAAACAGTGTGATATGCATGTGGACAAAATGTTCTCTGTCTTGTTATAAATCAACATTTCAGGTCCCCGTTTCCTGTGTATCTCTTCACCTAATGGCTGTAAATGCACTCAATTAATGATCTTTAGTATTAATACCACAGACATCTTTTAAGGCAATTCAGTTTATGTTAATAAGACACATTTGCTATGCCTAAAGGAGAACACAATTACTTTAAAAGCTAAGCACTGCTAATGCCCGCTTTATCTGTTATTATTTTCCGCTTTTTTAATATTCAGACCGAAAACAGGTTATGCTGAATGACTCCTAATGACTGTGTTGTTTCCATGGATACGTGAGATACAGGAAGGCACTGAGAACGAAAAAGGGTCCACAGTGAATTCATTAGCCAGTACAGCATTTAAAATATCATGGTTATCATGGGTTTCAACTAGAACAGTCTCAGTGTGATTTAAGGCCATGCCATTTGTACAAATGGTTTAATCTCTTTTTAAATATTAGCATATCATAACATAACACATCAGATACAGCTTAAAAACAACTGTAAACTGTTTTATGGCCAGTTAAAAGCTAATTAAAACAGCTACTGTTGCGACACCGTAAATTGTGACAGAAAAAAACCCACTAAACAAAACAAATGATTTGCTATGCTCAAGGGCGTCTTTCACCTGCAGCTAATTACTTCCCCTCTTCCTTTTAAAAACATCTTATGCGTCTCGGACAGACTGTTCCGGAGATGTACCCAAGCCTTGGGAGTTTTCCAAAGCGTATTCTGCCCTTCCAAACAACAGGGGAGGAAAGATAATTACCTCAGTGTGGATTCTGGGATAACTATCTGCAGCTGGAGGATTGGCCTACAGATGCTCAGCTCATAATGGCAGTATCCCCCCACAGCCTTGATATCCGTCTACCCCTCTTCTGAGGTTCAGAGAAGCCAATCTTGACTGATTTGTTAAGCCTGTAATTCGCAGGCTGTGGAGTTTTTCTCTTGCTTTGCTCCGCATCTCAGGAGGAAAGACCACCAGGCCCTGGACGTCCTCCCTCTGGAGCAGCCGGAGAGACTGTTAATTTAGAAGAGCTCCGCCAGAGCAGCCTGGCATCTCGCCAGAGAGCCACTGGTCCCATTGAGTCTCTGAGCAGACAGTTCCCCAGCAGGACACACAGAGAATGCTCCTTTTACTTAGAAATGCTTTAAAGGCGACAATAAAGCACAGCGCGGTCCTTTAAACTGTTTCACGGTTTCACTCGGTCATGCGAGACATGAATAAGGCAGTGAAACTGAAAGGGGTTGCATTGTACAGTACCTTTTTTTGAAAAAAAATATCATTTTGTATTTTTCCCTGTGGTCCACTTATATCGTTTTGTGCACCAAAACTGGTGTTACTAAATTTTACATGACAATTTTCCACCCTGTCTGTAAACCTCAGAATTAAACAGGCTGATTTTTTGTGCTCCTGTGCCTTTAAGAATATGATATGCCGCAGTTGGGCACAATTCAGGATTTTTTGCAGTTCATGAGCTTGAATTTGAATCGAATTGGATGTTTATTTAGAATATGAATTGGAATGACAAAAAGAGGAAACACTGAATTACAGTTCAAATAAATTCACACAACAGAGAAATCTAATTAGTGCAACAAGTTTTGTAAACAAACTTGATTAAAACGAATGACTAATTAAGCCTATTTATTTCCTGATATGTAAAATATAATTGTCTTCCCAACTTCATCACATTCAAAACAACAGCCAACAATTTTGATTTGTCACTCCTGTTCTATAAAAAAAGCAAATATTGTGGGTCAACCCGTAATTCCTGTTATTAATATGTGTGTTAACATGAATTTAGTAGGGGGAAAATCACTTTTTAGCCTTTTCTATGCAGAGTTATATATAATATATCAATGCAATGCCTAAAAACATTAAATGTCCAAATAAATGAAAAGAACAATTTACAGCATAAATAATACCATTTTTTAAATATATTTTAAATATCGATTGAGCTTACTAAACCAGGTATATTCCTTTAAACATTGTGCCTGGCACATTGTGCCTGGTTAATGAATAAGACACAGGTTTTTGACCTGAAATTCAGTACAAAAAGTGGCAACTGTTTAGTGAATTCTCACCTGTATGTTTTCATAGTACAACAAACTCTACTTCAAAAGATCAAGGAAATTCTGATTTGAATAATACGACCCCTTTTAAGAGATGGTCTTGGTCTTGATGGTCTCTCAGTCTTGTTTTTCCCCCATTCAGTCTTGTTTTGACAACTCTCTTTCACACTAAGTCTTTTGCTAGTTGGCACAAAAGTAATGACTTATTTGTGCAGCTGGTGTATCTTGGAAGCTTTTCAAAATCTCTATGAAAAACAGACATAAACAGGCTGATGCACTCAAGATCGGGAGCTAGCTAAAGCGTTCGGATGTGAAGAGGCTGCGCTGTCTCTCAGAGACTCAGAATCTGATCAAATCTTTCAGTGACTGTGTGACCGTGCATTTTATTTTCTGCTGAATCGCATGAAAAGAAACAAACCTAATGGACCTGTGTGAACTGTGCTTCTGAACATCAAAGACCTTTCAGCAATCATTCAGCTCTCAGTCGAAATACCCAGGCCTGACAAATCTGGGGTTATTCTGCACCCATTTACAGACTTGAACAAATGTAAATGTAATAGCTGGACAGAAATACTCCCCATCATGTAAATAATGAATAATATAATGTGTATATAACCTGTACCGAGGTCACTGTTAGGATCTCAATGCCAGTTGACTGGCTGCCACATGTCCGTTGTCCTGTTATTGGAAAATTTTTCAGGGGAACACTTCAGTATAGAGACCAATTCTCACAATTAACTAGGTGCTTATTAGCGTGCCTACTATTAACATACTGTATTGGCTGTTTATTAGTACTTATAGAACATATATTCTGCATGAGCATACTCTACATCCCTAATCCTCAATACTTAAATTTAACAATCACCTTACTAACTATTAATAAGCAGCAAATTAAGAGTTTATTGAGGCAAAAGTCGTAGTTAATGGTTTGTTAATAACAAAACTCGGACCTTAAAATAAAGTGTAACCACTTTTGTGTGGAATAAATTAATCCTGACTATCAAATGAGCATTTCTATACTTTCAACTTATGGATGAGCTACAAAAGGCTACCTTTACATTAACGACCAGTTTCACCATCTGTTTCCTGTTAATTAAATTTTTCCATGTCCCTTACACAATTGGTAGACATCTGATTCATTTTAACCTCTATGATCTCAAACAATTCGGATACTGGAGGAGAAATTCACTTACCTCAAAAGCACCACATGCTCATTTCCATCAGCAACCTGCTGTGCTATATTGATCTGCTGAACTCCCTCCTTTTGGTTGCACAAAAAGTCATACTGGAGTGTGTGGGAAAAATACGTATAAGTATTTTCCATCTAATTATTTCTCATGCATATTCTTTGACTTGTAAAGGTAATGAGATACACTCTAAAACAAATGGTCCTTTATAGCACTAAAAGTGGTTCTTGGCTCGTAATCATAGGGGAACCGCTTTTGGTGCTGTATAGCACCATATCTTTAAAGGTGCTATACAGCACCTTTGTCAAATGATGCTATGTAGAACCAAAAGAGGTGCCATATTGCATTGGATTTCTTCAACAAAAATGGTGCTAAACAGCACCAACAGTGGCTCTTTGGCTCGTAAAGAACCTTTAAAGGGGCTTAACAGGTTCTTTGTGCTGCAGTGGTGCTATATAGCACCTTAATCACCCCAAAGAACCACTGAAGAACCGCTGAAGAACCATACAGGAGCTTAACAGGTTCTGTATATGGTAGCGGTGCTATATAGCCCCTCAGTAATGCCAAAGAACTGGTGAAGAACCGCTGAAGAGCCACTGAAGCACCAAGATTTGGTGCTATACAGCACCAAAAGTGGTTCCCCTATGATTACGAGCCAAAGAACCACTTTTAGTGCTATATAGCACCATTTTTTTTTTAGAGTGTAGCTTTGAAAAACAAACAAACAAAAAAACCCCCACAAATGTATAAGCATTTGCAGTATTACCCAAAGCGTTCCATTGGAAATGTAGAGTTTCATGAAGAAGATGCCTTTTTTGGCACTGACCGAATACAGCAGGGTTCCGTACATGGATTCAGTCAGGAATCTCACCGTGACACTGAACACACCATCGACTTCAATGCCTTCAAACTCCAAAAAGGATTTCCCAGAATATCTCCCAAAACTAATATCTGTAGGAGGGAAATGTAGGCAGTTAAACATAGTGCCACCATAGCTTCGCTCAACTTGAATAGTATAAAGTCGACACTTGTCTTGGATCTTATCTGGAACCAAAATTTGCATAGATATCGAAGGTTTTATTTCATTATGGGGGTTAGTAAACAAAAACATGTTTTTCATAATACAGTTGAATTAAATATATATTTTAAACAGGATTATTTCATCCTGAGTACAAGAAAATGCAGCCTTATGCTACAGTGAAACCTAATGAGAATGAACATCGCAGAACCTTTGTTATCATGTCATTCCAAGTAAAAAGTGGACAACACAACTTTATTAATATTCAGCACTGTATTGTGAAGTAAGCAGCTGTATGAGAACATGAGTCAAGAATAGAATAAATTCTGAATAAAAATAATGAGTAAAATCTGAATATACTGGAAAAACAGGGACTATGAATTAATTCTCACATGGAAAAGAAATTTTATGACAGTTATTTATAATAATTATAGAATATTTTAACACTTTTCCGTGCAAAGTAACATATTTCATTCTGCCACTATCCCTTTTTAATCAGCTTCAGTGGATTTAGCTGAAACTGAAGAAAGCACACGAGTAACACATTATGAACACTAGAACCCACCAAAGAATTGATACTCTCCACATTAAATTCCCCATAGTGAGCCAATATTTCTAAATTAAAATTATATTGTTCTACCGATTGTGAATATTACAAGGTTACAAAAGATCACAGTGCTCTTAAAACTATGAATATGTTAATGCTAATTATGATAATGTTTAGCTCTGAGCTGAAAGAATAAGCATTACATATTATTCAACATGGATTTAAAACTAACATAAAACTAATACCACTAATGTTTTTGCAGTATGCAATAAGTATACTGAGCACAGTTTATTGTATTACTGTATTTGCATGGGATAAGGTTTCCTTACCTGACCTTCCATTTCCAATGTGATTTATAATATAAACAATAACTATTTTTAAAAATATTTTTATAATATAAATAATAATATAAATTATTTTTAAACTATTTTTAATGTAGATAGGTACACAGCAATCAGTACACATTTAAATAGTCATATTGCAGTACATTCATACTGTATAAGCAACAAAAAAATTAATTTCAAATATAGCTAACATTGCATATTTGTCAAAGTTGTATCTTATGTAATCCGTGAAAACACATTCAGGAATGTGCAAAATAATAAAAAGTAAAAAACACCATAACCATTAAAGAAACCAAAGGATGAACACACAAAAAGAAAACTAAATAAAAAAAATTGAACCCACTAAACTGTAAAGTTTAACTGCATTGAAGTTTTAAGTCAAATTAGAGTGGTGCCACAGATACAACTTGCAATGATAGCACTTTTTCAACTGCTTTGAATTTACATTCAAAATCTTTCTGAAACTTTGGTAAACAGAAATTAAGTATACATTATATGGATGACGTTATACCGATGAAAACATTTTTAGAGTCTACAAAACTTCAAACAATCTCAGAAAAAAGATTTTCCACATCTGATGAAAGAGTTGTTTGGGGGGAGGGAAATTGGCGCTATAAACTGCGCTTTCATTTGACTCACAGGAAAATCTGAAAGCCTGTAAAGCAGGTGGCCATAAGATCCCTGTCTTTCATTTTAAAGATCTTTTTTGATAATTGCACATGGTACAGTAGCTCCTTTTTCTCGCAGGAGTGTGATCAAAGCTAAGAGTGACCCATTACCTGCCATGACTTAGTACATTTAAAAGGCACTTTTTAGATCGGCTTTAATTGGGGGGGACTGAAGACTAACTCCAGAGGAAGTCTATTCCAATTAGTGGTAGGAAAGGGCCGCTCGTCTAATGTTTTCTGCAGTCAGTGGATTCTGTGAAGCCACTGATGTTCACCTCAAATTGTCCTTACCACTGTAGTGCATCTATCATGTTTAGGCATGGCAGAAAATCTCTCATCTCATAATGAAATCTAAATGCCTTATGTGTTTAACATTTCAAAGGATGCAAGCTAAAAAGCACAGGAACATGCCAGTTATCATTGATCATATTTTGTATCCCAAGAGCTGATAATGCTAAAAAAGCTTTTTTTTTCCACCAGCAAGTGCATGGTAAATGAGAACAGCTTGCTTGGAGAAGGTTTAAGAAGATCTCTCTGCTGCATAAACCTCTTTCTGTCAGCTTGAGGAACCTCAGCCCTGTACCATGAGGGGTTTTTAGCACAAATGAGCAGTAACCCACAAGATACTTGCAGTAGCACATGGTTCGCCAAGAAAGGCACATAAATTCCCCTCGCAAAGAGAGCGAGAGTGAGTGACTGTCTGAGAAAAATTATACCAGCTTATTACATGCCTCATTTTAAGCCATGATATCCTGCTCTCTGTCATCCGTATCAGTCGGCAATTATGGGACATTTTCAGAGACTTCCAACCCTCTTTGAGATCATTTAGGGTACTGATGCGGACAAACTTAAAAGACCGGCTCTGACTTGAGCAATTTGGCCTAAGCATTAGCGTTGGTCTGGAGTTAATGCCCTTCAATCTCAAACAGTTCCTATGAAAGGTCTCGCCTCGGGGTATTTTGCAATGAAACGCTCAATAATGTGGACCTGCCTGCGGTATTTCTCCCTCCCCGTGATTGACCCATGCCAGGCTACAAAACAACGCGTGCGTTTTGCGATTGCTGTCACGATTAATGGACCTACAGCAGATGAAGCCTTTATCAATATTTGCTTGACTTTAAATCTTTTTAATGCAGAAATCTTTTGATCTGCCGCTGAAGGTCTCTGGGGCACTTTGGCGATTAAGTAGCTTGTAGAAAAATCCCCATGCGTCTGCTAAGTCCTGCACTCCATAATAGGACAAATATCTCAGAGTGAGGCCTGCGACCGAAAGAATGGAGACTTATCGGGAAACGAGAGGCTGTGCTCTCCGATTAATGAGGATGAATGCCGAGCGACTACGGAGCGTCTACCTTCTCCCTCCCCTGGTGTTCCAGGCAGGTTTACCAGCGTTGATGATGGAAAATTACCCCTCTGAGACTGAGCCATTCATTAATTTGAGATGCTTGTTTGGACTGATATAAGGCTTTCACGCAGTCCGTGATTGCTGCCGGGAGGCAAACACTCACCTCATTAGCAGTTGACTCCAGATCCCTTTTTGAAATCTGCATTTTAGCCACTAACTTCTCCACGTGCTTGGCGCAGTCTGCTCTCGCTGGTTTTTTAACATTCAAATCGTTCAAAACCGGTCAATAGGGACAGGTGATTGCAAGCTCATTCTGCGGTTATTATCGACAGAGGGAGCTATGAAAGACACACTACAGGAAATCTCGAATGTGAAATTCTTATTGGATAAAATAAGTCCGCAAACACTTTGAGGGTGTAGCTATTGCTCACATGTGCGAAATGCTGACTCTGCTGGATCGCTGCCAGTTGTGCTGATGAACACTATTATGAGATGTATAAATATAGATCTCTGTAAAGGGAAGAACAAGAGAGAGCGTGTGAAAAAGATCAGCGTTTTCCTTACGGCCATTCAAAAATACTGCTGTTTAATGAATGAATGGTAAGCTCATCCATTAAAACTTTAGAAGCAGGGAAAGCACTCATGAAAAATAAACAAATGCAAGACTAACTTTGCACTTATGTGCCATTTTATAATTTAATCGGCTGTTTCTTTTACATTTAAATAACTTTAATTAGTATCCAAACATCAGAGACTTCTGCCACTGTACATTTTTGCACAAAACTCGCCTGCAACACCTGTGCGTAACAAATGATACCTCTAAATGTGAGGCCTTTTAATAAATGCGATTTTCTATGCTTTCATGATTGTTACCTGACAGACAATAAAACATGAAAAAAGGACGTACTTAGACTTACACTGAAGAAAGGACCTAAACATAACCAATAGTAAGAAACCATCTAGCAACCAACCACCCAGAAACCCCACACTACCTGGAAAAAAGGTACAAAACCTGTCAAAATTGACTTTTGAAAGGGTATAATTTAGGTACTAACATGCACACTTTAGGTACGAATGTTCATACCTGGAGTGCACATACTAGTACCTAAGTGGTATATTTTTACTTTCACCTCAGTGACAGCTTTTCCACCTTTTTTCTGAGAGTGAACCAATAAAACCCAGCAATAAACAATCTATAAAATGGGCAAAAAGAGTACTTACAAGCATATTTGAATGTATAAAAATCACTGATTATAATATGGCTTAATTTGATAAAAGGTCATGTGTAGACATGTTACTTCTATCTATTCTAAACTGATTTCTATAATTAAAATACTTAAACGGCTACAAAAAATAAAACTGAACTTCACAATGACAATCTTGATAAATCACGATTATAGTCATAATTTCTAGGTCATACACATACAGTATCTAAGAATTATAAACATTTTATAAGCTCTGTGGCGCTGTAATTCACACAAAAACATACAACAAAAACATGCGTGCAAAAAGTGTCCCAAAGAAATCAAGACAGACATTACATAAAACTGAGATTTATAGGCCTCATAATTCATGTTAATGAGATACAGATTGAGCAGATTGAAACCATGATGAATAATTCATTGCTAGTTATGCAAATAAATTAATGATCATTTTCCTTTATTGTCATCTGATTTATGCCCTGTCTGTGTTCCATGTTACTCATCGGCCCATGCATATACAATGGCAGGAATTTACAGAACCTTGTCAGACTGCCTGACATCAACATGCGATGACAGATCATATGAAGCAGGCACATCTGAAGTTCATTTGATATGGGAACGTGACTTAAAACAGCATTCCTCTCAAATATCACATTTGCAGTGAGAACTAAATGTGTGCTAACTTATTAAATTTTTATATATTTTTTTTGCACTTTTTCAGTATTATTTATACTAACGTAATGAGTTCTTTCAAGTTCTTTTTTTTCTCTTCCAAATATGATGGACACACAAATGAACACCAAATTTTGTCACAGTTTCTTTGCTTTACCAAAGTATTGCATCAACTGTTTGTCCAATCATTGCATGTGAAGTTACACGTCCAAACCAGCATGACCCGCCTGCCACTGACTGATTTGAAGATATCAAAGAGGAACTCCTTTGTCTTTTGTTTCTAAAATATATTCCACACTGAGTACGCTGGGAACGCAGAGGAGGAGGCAAGGACAGCAGAAAGAGAGAGCAGAGGTATCATGCAAGTTCCTGGCTAATCTATTTATAGCTGCACCTAGGGCAAAAGATGTTTTTAGAGAGCGACCTAGATAGACATATCGATGAGACTTTGTTGGTCTATTTGAAAGTTATAGTATATGTTTTGTGTTGAATAATAATAATTTAAGGTTGTAAAGACAAATATTTTTTAAGTTATTATATTCTTAGACCAATGTTTGAATGTGGTGGAATGAAATGTACAAAACTGCAAAATAAAAATTGCATCAGGCTTTCAAAACTTTGTCTGCTCATTAGTTACAGTCTAGTATCCTGCTCTCATTTTTACTATGATCAATATTTTGAATAATTGTAGGAGACCTCAATGTCCATTGGAAAGGAAAGGATGAATACTAGGATTGTGCGTCATTTAGAACTGAATTGAGAATGCCTTTTAAATTCAAATTCAATTCCTGAGTTTAAATATAATTTGAAACGAGGTAGGAAACATAGAATTGCATTTGGAATTGAATGCATACTGGTTACAATTCAAGTTAATATTGTCAAGCTATACTGTAAATATTTACTTGACATAAATAGACAGACAGACACCCATGAATTAAGAGAACCAATTCTTAAATTCTGAAGTTTGCCTAATTCTTAACGGATTAAGAAGACAAGTACAGATAAAAAACAAAACAAAACAAAAAACAAAACACACACACACACACACACACACACACACACACAAAAACAAAGAACAATACAAACCAAAACAACCAAACCAAAACAAAAAAACAAAAAACAAAACAAAACAAAACAAAACAAAAACATCCAAACCAAACTAAACCAAACCAAAACACAACAAAAAAATCTAACATGGAAACTGATAAATATGCATTTCTTTTATCTATAATTCGACTGCATCGTATCAAGTCTGATTCACTGCTCTCTGAAAACAATCCCAGTCAGCTGTCCATCAAAAAATGTGTGCGATCCAAAGACTAAATGGATTTCTGAGTCCAACTTGTGGTGATAGATCTATTCCACCATTTTTGAGTTAAGACTACAGCAGCTTCCTTGAGTTTTATCTTCCATAAAAAATGGCCTCAATTCCACCCTGTCTGGACAATCGCAGAGCGATTACTCAGCCATAGTGTACCTCTCGGGCACTTGAAGAAAATTCCCATGGATGCCCAGGCAAACCTTTAAAGCTGTCTGTAGCATTTGTCTTCTGCATTGTAAATTCATTGATTTCTGTAAAGTGCATGTTTGGAAAATTAACTGCACTGTTCCCCAAGGGCACTGACTTACACACACTTTGTCTTTCTCAGTAGTGGCTGAAGAAATTAATGCTGATGGTATCTTAGAGCAAACATTCACGCCGTCATATCCAGACACATTTCTGCGCCCTCAAGAGATCCAAATGCATTTTTTCTGTTTACTACATTTTTCATTCTGCAGAGAGGTTTAATTCCATTGTGTTGTGCCCCCCAGGACCACCATAAAGTCTAGCTTAAATGTCAAAATCACTCTCAACATATGCCAGAAACACATTTACCACAGATGGTGAGTGTTTATCTTACTAACCTTTAGGGCTCCAGCTTCATTTTGGAACAGAGCAAAGCAAAATGTAGGTTATTTGGGAAATGTTTTCAGAATACACATTTCAAGGACTTTTTGTCTGGCATTATGTTGCCTGTGGTAATGTATCTGTATGTTATTGTAGTCACTGATACCATAGGGGAGAGCAAAGGCAATTGAAAATTCACAAATAAGAGTGATGACAATAACTCAGCACAAGCTCAGTAGGGCTCTCTCTCTCTAACTGAGAAAAAGCAGCGTGATAATCTTATTTTATGAGAAATTTTGCAAGAACTAAATAGAAATAAAAATCAAAGTTTCAAATACCTAAACATAATTTCATTAAAGCATCTAATTAAAGACAATTATAATGTAGATTCCACTTTTGCTTTAAACACAATTTAGTTCTGACAGCTCAAATAATATCTGTACCATTTAAATGTGATAAATACTCGGTAATATTACTCTATGATATTGTTGTTAAGTATTATGAATTTAAATATTAAAAAAATTAAAATTAAAGAAGTTTGTGAAACATGGTATGTGAAAAGTCAAAAAAGATATTTAGAGAAATGTCAATTCATCTGAAATTAAATCAATCAATTTAGATGCCATGATTCCTCAAAATATCTTTTTTTGTGTTACGCAGAAGAAAGTCAGCCATTCAGGTTTGGAACAACATGAGGGTGAGTAAATGAAAGAATTTTCATTTTTGGGTGAACTAATTGTGTTTGTTGTACATACAATATACATTTCTATATAAAAAAACACCACGTTTTGCTGAATGATTGATAAAAGGTTCATATATAATAATTATGATATATCTCTTAAGCAGTGTCAATAATCTCTTAGGTTTCCAAAGACAAGAAGATAATAAAGCTGACCAATCTAGTCAAACCACACAAGCTTATTGATTGTTTTCAGTTGTTCATGATGTCTTTCATTTACCCAGTCCTTTTGTCAATAATATTAAAAGCCAGTACTGTGGAAGTCATAACTCATATAATGTTAAAATGCAAAAACATTTTGCTTCCTTGCAAAAAGGAACGTTTTTCATAAGGAATTGACTGTGATTCAAAGATATTTCAGACTCAAAACCAAAAATTATTTATGTAACACTTAGGATTTTATGAGGCTGCTAAAAACATTCAAAGGTATCACAAAACTACAAAATATTGCATATGCGGTTTTTGTACCAACCTGTCGGCAGCTCAGTGTTTTGGAAGTTCTCCACAGGTGCTAAAGTGGGTTGTAACTCTGGGTTGGGGTTGATGGTTCTCCACGACACGACTGAGATGGGAGGAACAGAGGATGTGTCTGTCTTCACAGGGACACAGCTGACATTGTTGATGCTGTCCTTACAGGAAAACCCATTAGGGCATGATTGGATCAAGCAGTCATTGTAATTATATTCACAGTTTTCCCCCTGAAACACAAAATAAAGACTTTTCTCACAACACAAATCTTTTCTCTAAGTGTTTTTGAAATGCCTGCTGGGATATGGTTTGATGCCACATTCAACCATATTGTCAGTATAATAATAAGGCAGTCAGGGTTTCTGAAAAAAATGCGCTAGTATGTGGCATTATGGTGAGGAAGTACAATTTTTGATGCAATATGCTGAAATAAGTGCAGTGTACACAACTAAAGGCTGGGGGCATTAGAATTCAAGCATGGTGCAAAACTCACATTGGGACGAATATGAGTATAAATTACAGTAAGCCCAGCAGGAGCAACCAGTGTTGCCAACTTCTTTCGAAGGAAAGTAGCTAAAGCCAGTTAGAAAAGTCGCTAAATGTCGCTAGATGACGTCATACGCTAATTAGCATATTCATGACGCCATCGCGTCCTATTGCCTTTTACATTTGTTTGTCTTTCTGTGCTCATACTGTATTTTAATGCAGCCAAATTCTCAATAAAACTGTTTTCCTTTATATATTTTACCGTTTCTGTTGTCAGTCAAGGGGATAAATATGAAATAGTGACTGAAACAAAGCCCTTTAAGAATACATAACCAGCTCTCCCTTAGTCTGCACAAAAATCGTAATTTATAATTGAGCCGTCGTCTGATGAAATCAAATAATACACACAAGATAAGACAAGACAAAACCAATTCCTGTGCTGTGATTTCGGTTATATTTGCATGGAAAATTAGAGAAGCAACATAATATCTATTGCTGCTCCTCTCAGCCGCTCGCTGAACAGAGTAGATGCAGAGAAAGAGGTGTGTGCGCGCTGACCTCGCGCCGTTGCGGCAGTACCAGCGATCACAGAGACTCGCTAAGGTTTGTCCAAGAAGTCGCTAGATTTGTCGCTTGTCGCTTTTTGGAAAAAAGTCGCTAGGGGGGTCTGAAAAGTCGCTAAGTTGGCAACACTGGGAGCAACTATGCTTTCAGCTGTATCATCATCTATATATGTACTAGTGGCAATTACTTTGAGGCTTCATGAGCAATGACATTTTTCCTATATGAAATTTTTGGAGATTTTGATGGAAATGTATCGTTAGTACATATCACACCCTGTGCATTTTTAGATTATATGGCATACATTGCGAACATTAAAACTGCTATATACTGTGTGTATGTGTGTATATATATATATATATATATATATATATATATATATTACACACACACACACACACACACACACACACACTTAGGTCCATATATATTTGGACACTGACGCAACTTTTAGAATTTCGGTTCTGTATGCCACCAGAACAGAATTAAAAATAAAACAATCAAGATGAAAGTGAGGTGCAGACTTTAAGTTTCAATTAAAGGGATTGAACAAAAATACAACATAAAATGCTTAGGAATCACAACCATTTTTATACACAGTCCCCCCATTTTCAGGGGCTCAAATGTAATTGGACAAATTGAGAATCCTTTGCAGGCAATGACTGTCTTAAGTCTGGAACTCATGGACATCACCAGAGACTGGGTTTCCTCCTTTGTGATGCTTTGCCAGGCTTTTACTGCAGCTAACTTCAGTTGTTGTTTGTTAGTGGGTCTTTCTGCCTTTAATTTTGTCTTCAGCAAGTGAAATGCATGTTCGATTGGGTTGTTGCCATTGCATAATATTCCACTTGTTTACCTTCAAAAACTCCTGGGTTGCTTTTGCTGTATGTTTTGGGTCATCGTCCATTTGTACTATGAAGCGCCGTCCAATCAACTTTGCAAAGAAAGATTTTCCAGAAGTGGTCTGGCTTTTGGCAAAGTCTAATCAGGCCTTGTTTGCACCTTGTGGTGAACACTACATATTTGTTCGCTATAGTCTTCTCTTGACTGTAGGCTTTGACAGTGACACACCTACCTCCTGGAGAGTTTTCTTCTCTTGGCTGGATGCTGTGAAAGGGTTTTTCTTTACCATGGAGAGGATTCTCTGATCATCCTCCACTGTTGTCCTCTGTGGACGTCCAGGCTTTTTTATGTTGCTGAGCTCACCAGTGCATTCTTTTTTTTTTCTCGGAATCTACCAAACTATTGATTTGGCCACTCCAAATGTTCCTGCTATATCTCTAATTGATTGTTTTGTTTTTGAAGCCTAATAATTATCCGTTTCACTTGTATGGAGAGATCCTTTGACCGTATGAGGTGGGTTCACAGCAACAGCCTCCAAATGCAGACCTTTTACCTCCTTAATTGATGTAGAAATAACAAAAGAATAACCCATGCCCATTATTTATGGCCCCTTGAAAATGGGGGAGAGGTACATATTAAAGAGCTGTAATTCCTTAATCTTCCAATTTTGATGAGAATACCCTCAAATTAAAGATCAGAATGTACACACACATACATATACATTGTAATATATATAATATATATTGTAATATTATACCTGCACTTCCATTTTAAGATCAGAGTAGTTGGATTAGCATTTATATAATATCTTATTGCTCATCTTTTTGTTTAGTGGTACTTCGACAAGCAATGCTGCAGAAACGAAAATACAAAAATAGGTAAATAAATAGCATGCACATTCTGCCATTGATAAGTGACATCTGTGCTTCCCCGCACTTGAAAAGCACCACTGGCATGTTGAATACTAAAGAACTCTGCTGCCTACCGTCCTGAGGATGTCAAGGATATTTAAAGGCCATCGCAATATTGGAATGGAAACAAACGGATGGCGAATACTTGACAGGAGAAAGACAAACAGGATTGCATCTCTCTCAAAATCACCTCAGGGGAAGATGAAGAGCTCAGGGAGGAGGAAGAAGGGGGGAGAGGGGGACTCAGTGCGACTTACCACAAATCCGGGCCGACAGAAGCAGGTGTAGCCATGGCCAGGCTCATTCTGGATGCACATTCCCTGGTTGCATGGTTGCAGCAAGCACTCATTAATGTCATCTTCACAGTGAAGACCTGTCCAACCTGCCAGGAACAAAAATCCAGAGTGCCACAATGAGCCCACCCCGCAACCAACAACCCCCACCTCTCCCTACCAGTCTCATACGTTTTCTACACCATCTCAATTCCTGCTTCATTTTCAAATTCTGAAAAGCATCCACACCAGCACACATACAGGCTGAATACATTTTAATACTCTATGAGGCTTGTGTCTGTTTCAGTAGCCTCCAAGAGCAAATTACTCCCCGGAGGAACCTAAGTGATTTTTGCATGGGGGAATCAAGATGCATGAAGAAGAGAGTTTTCATAAACCTTTATCTCTCTTGTGTTCTTCAGATATAAGACTATCAGGAAGGTTAAAAAAATAAAACACTGACAGAAGATACTGCCGAAAAATTTAACGAATTTTTATTTTATTTTAATTTCTCTGCAATAACAAACACTAGATGAAAAATGTGCATCATGGTAAATAAAGCAATTTTAATTAAACCATACTGTTAATAAAACTATGAGTAGAAATTTGAAAAAAAGGAAAATACACTATTATTAAAAAATCTGAGTCAACAAAAATTTCCCCCTCCCAAATTAATCTCTTATACTCACCAAGATTTATTTGACCAAAAAAAAAAGAAGAAAAAAAAAGTGCATCATGGTAATAAAGCAATTTGAATTAAACCATACTGTTAATAAAACTACGAGTAGAAATTTGAAAAAAATGAAAATACACTAAACTAAACAAATACAAATAAACAAACATTTCCTTTTCCCCCCTCCCAAATTAATCTCTTATACTCACCAAAATTTATTTGACCAAAAAAAAAAAGAAAAAAAAAGTGCATCATGGTAATAAAGCAATTTGAGTTAAACCATACTGTTAATAAAACTACGAGTAGAAATTTGAAAAAAAGGAAAATACACTAAACTAAACAAATACAAATAAACAAAAATTTCCTTTCCCCCCCCTCCCAAATTAATCTATTATACTCACCAATATTGATTTGACCAAAAAAAAAAAAATAATAATAACAATAATAACATAAAAAAAGTATTATTGTAAAAGTGAAATATTATTACAATTTACACTGCTTTTTATTTTATTTTAATATTTTAAAACGTAATTTATTTCTGTGATGGCAAAGCTGAATTTTCAGTATCATTACTCCAGTCACATAATCCTTCAAATATCATTCTAATATGTTGTTTTGGTGTTCAAGAAACAGTTCTTCTTATTATCAACGTTGAAAACAGTTGTGCTGCTTAATATTTTTGTGAAAACGGTGATACATATTTTCAGGATTCGATGATCAGAAATTATTTGAAATTGCAACGGTAAATTTTGTGATCAATTTAAGGTGATATTTACTGTCATTAACCCTGCCTATAAAGCACAAACCAAATACAGTACATACAGTATAAAGCAAATAAGAGGTAAACCGCTTTCTTTATACCTTTATATACGGATTTGCATTATATTATGCATTTTCTATAACATAAAAGCCTCACCTGGTCGACAGTGACATTGGTAGCCATTGATGAGGTCTTGGCAGATGGCCCCGTGAAAGCAGGGCTCAGAGCAGCATTCATTCATCTCTACCTCACAGAAATCTCCCACAAAACCTGGCAGGCAGCTGAATAAAAACATTCCTCTTTTAAACATGGCACAGAGAATCAGATGCTTTTATTCTCTAAAAAACATGTCTCTTTAAAAGGTTGAACAGAATGCTACGACTTTCTGAGCCACAGCCTTGAGCCCATCAAAAAAGCAAATATTCAAAAGGAAAAATATAATTAATGACAGACATATGGTCAGCTAAGCTT
>JAFVLL020030012.1:0-90075 GCA_021397915.2 Tor tambroides
AACTATTATGTTTTTCGTCTGATATAAAGCTGATATAATACTAAAATATAATACAGATATAAAGCTGATATAATAAAGGGCTCAGAAAATCACTCTGGATCCCACACATCCAAGTCATCCCCTTTTTGAACTTTTGCCATCTGGCTGGCGCTACAGAGCCCCAAATACCAGGACAGCCAGGCACAAGAACAGTTTCTTCCCCCAGGCAATCCAATTAAATGATCCATAATAAATTAAAATTAAATGCCCCCCACCCATAATGCAATAACCTTATATTTATTTGCTACCACCTCCATCCCTGTATCTCCTTCTATTCTATCCCATTCTATCATCTATAGCACAAATGTAGATACAATTATTTATGTTTCAATTATTTTTCTTTTTCAATTTTTTGTTTATTTATATTTACATTTGTATTTTTTATTCCTATCTTATTTTTATTGTCTGTGTGTCGTTGGGGTCTCTGTGAACTGTAAGCTTATGACACTAAAACAAATGTCTTGTATGCACAAGCATACTTGGCAATAAAAGCTCTTTCTGATTCTGATTCTAATATCACATTATTTTTATTTAAAAAAATAAATAACATGCATTTGCTGATATGTAAATAATTTATGCATTTAAACAATTGCAGAAATGACATTCATATTTTTTACATAATATTTACTAATATAATTAGAAATAAGTAAATAAACAGTTTTTTTTTCAGATAACAGCTTCTTGATTTGGTGGTGTGTATTGTATATATATTTATATATAAAAAGCTTAAAACGCATCTCTTTCATCTTTATTTGACCCTTTAACTCTAGCACTCTCTATTCTAATTCTATTTTATTTATTTGCTTTTTTTATTTGTTTTATATTTAAAAAAACAACAACAACACTTGACCCTCTAACACTTGCACTCTCTATTCGTTTTCCAACTGCTTGTTTTCTTTAACAAAAAAAGCCTCTGACACTAACTTTCTCTCTCATATATATATATATATATATATATATATCTTGCTTCATGTACTGCGTTGGGCTAACCTAGGCTTGTCATAGCACTTGCTTATTATTGCTCTTTTGTTGGTTTTGATTGCTTCTATTGTCTTCATTTGTAAGTTGCTTTGGATAAAAGTGTCTGATAAATGACAATGTAAATTTTTATATTGCATTTTTTTCATATTTAATGTTTGTTTTGAGTGTATGGTAAATATTGGTAAAATTTACCAACAATCACATTTACAAATATAGACTTTTTGATATACCATAAAAATAACATGTATCCCATCTGAATTAGGCTGTCCATCTCTTAGTAGGCTGCCAAAATGTCATTAACAGAAGAAGTGAAATCTTATTGTAGTCTTCAAATCTGGGTACTCTTACATTTTTAAAATGACTTACAAAGGAAGTTTGTTCCCATCAGGCTAACATGACAGTCATGACTCATGCCGCTGTAAGCTTTTCATTTTCTTTTGTTTTCACTCGCGATCATCTAACATTATTACAACACACGTCACATTACGTATTTCTTGGCACACTCGTTTTACGCGTATTTGGCGTCACCTATTGTTGTGGGTCTAGACCCTGAATATAAGACATCCAGCGACCAGCGCATTTTTTCAGACGTGTTTCCAAAAAATAAAACATCGTCTTATATTCGCATCAGTACGGTATATTTTTATTAATAACTGAAATACGTGTTTATTTTTCTGCTTTTATTTTAATTTTTGTTAAAGTTTTAAAAATGTTTGTCTGTTTTTGTCATTTTTATCAGTTTTTTGTTTTATCAATACATCCATTTAGTTTTAATATTTTTTTATTTCATTTTGTAGTTTTTGTTATTTTAGTATATCAAGGAAAATTAAATGAAAATGCAGTTGAAGTTTTTAAATATTTTATTTTATTTCAGTTAATCTTTATTTTATTTCAAGTAATAAAATGTTTACTATGGCTTTAGTTTACCATAATAACCCTGCAAAGCAAAACCGCACATTTTGATGAAATTAGTTTTTATATTTATATTTTCTGTTTTATTTTAATAAAAAATAAATAAAAAGGTTTTTTTTGTTTGCTTTTTTTTAACATTTTTATAAGGTCTTTTTTATATGTCTATAAAGTTTGAATTACTTTTTATTTCAGTTTTAGGTTTAGTTATTTTAATACATCAAGTAATAAATCAAATGAGAAATGTTTCCTAGGAAACTAAATGAATTACATTTTTTTTTTTTTTTTTCAGTTAAAATAATTTTTTTCAAGTAACAATTTTGACTGGTTAAAAAAAAAAAATATAAACAATTTTTTTTAAATATAACAAAACATGGAGCTTTAATCAGAATGCTGTATTGAAAATTGTTTTTTTTAAAGAACTTGGTTTCTTGTTGCAACAAACACAACTTTCTGTAGGAAGATTACATTTTTTATATTTAATCATATTTTATATTTCACATGTTTATACTGGTAAATATGTAAATATGCCCTCTTACTTGAGCTGTGCAGCCTCTTCCTCTTTCTGTCGTCTGGCTTCCTCCTCCAGGAGCTTCTTCTCCTGCTCCTCCTGCTGTCTCTTCTCCTCCTCCTCTTTCTTCTTCTGCTCCTCCTCTGCCCTCTGCTTCTCCTCCTCTTTCTTCTTTCGCTCCTTCTCCTCCTTCTTCCTCTTGTCCTCCTCAGCCCGTCTCTTCTTATCCTCCGCCGTCTTGCCTCCGTCCTTCTTCCCGCTCATCTTGGTCTCGTCTTTGCTCTTGTCGCGGGACGCGGTGGCCTGTCTGTCTGCGTCTCTGTCCTTGTTGCTGAAGGAGCCCGTCTCTTTCTCCTCCATGTTGACGGACTTCTTACGCTCAGCAGGCATACTGCTACTGCAAAACAAAACAGAACAATAAAACCATATCTGTTAATAAATACAAACAGAGAAATTCAAGGGTTGTGTTTTGCATACTGCACTGTATACCTTTTTTTTTTTTTATTATTTTGCATTTTTAATCAAATTTTGCATTGAAAAATATACTGTTTACAAAAAATACTTTATGAAATTTTGCATATGGCACATGATTTAAAAATTATTTGTATTGAAATACATTATACGGTATACAGCATTCTGTTTTTAATTTTTTTTTGCACTTTTAAACTAAATTTTGCATTAAGAATATTATATTGTATACAGCTTTTTTAAAAAATATATATTTTGCACTTGTAATCAAATGTTGCATATGACACACTTCAAATTTTGCCCATTGAATACTTTTTTTTTTAACGTTTTTGAAAACAATTTGGCACTGAAAAATTATACTGTAATATAACACTGTAAATAATAAAATATAATAATAAATATATTTTCAATTTTCATTAAAAACATTGTTGTGTATACAGCATACTCTTTCTTAAAACATTTTTATTTTTAAGTTGCACTTTTAATCAAAAATTTGCATTTAAAATATTACACTTTATACATTTTATATATATATTTTGTACTTGTAATCAAATTTTGCACATGGCATACTGTTCTTAAAAATATTTTGCATTTTTAACAAATTTTGCATTAAAAAAATTGTACTGTATATGGCATACTTTAAATATTTGAAAGAGCATACTGTTTTTTATATTTTGCAGTCAAATTTAGCATTGAAAAAATGTACCGTATAGAGAATACTTCTTTTTTTTAACAAGATTTTCTACTTTTAATCAAATTTTTAACTATATTTTTAAATTTATGCTGTATACAGTGTACTTTTTTTGTTTTGTTTTGTCTTTAAGTTTTGCACTTTTAATCACGTTTTAAAACTACTATGAGATCAAATTCATTAAAAATGTCAGTCACTCTGGATAATCTGTACTTGTACTGTACTACTGCATTATTGGATATATCATCCCAGTCTGCTCTGGTTGTATACCCCACATTGTGGCCATGCCGTGATTATTTGATCATCTTTATTTCATACATGTAACGCAGAAATACTGCCGTGGTCCAGGTCAGGTGGTCTCAGCACCTGCCACTCCTCAAACACACCTGTCAATCACGCTCAGGTGTGTTTAATGAGTTAATGGTTCATTAACACTAGACTCCGCAGGAGCAGAACTGATGTCTGATCTACATGCACCTGTAGACTCAAATACAGCCAGCTTCCGGTTCCGTTCACAGGCTCAAACAAGCGAAGCCAAGCCAAACCACACACAAACACTCGCAGAACACATTCACACACGTATCCTACTTTATACGACCTAAAAAAGATTCTCAGTAACAAAAAAACAAGGAACAAACACATCGACCAAATAAAAAAAATAAGCAACAGCTGCATTAACAAAAGCCGGTCAAATAAACCAGATAAACACTTTCTATCACTGTCATCTCATTTTATAATATGCAGTTCATATATAACATAAATGCGATCATTTTAAATGAAGCGATTTGATGTTTTAACGGAGTGTTTATGAATTAGCATTAGCCGTTAGCTGTTTCAGGCCGCTCATATGTCAAATATCAACACGTTTATGCCGCAAACAAACGGAAATGATAAAAACAAAAAGATTTTCTGTCAGTCAAATGAACATAGTTGTGTTTTGAATGAAATATCAGTCTTACCTCATGTGCTTGGGTTAATATTCATAAGTTAAGTCTGCAAATGACGGCGCTTGATAGTTTTCAGTAATAGGACCCCTGAATTTGGCGTCCGCAAACGTGCCTGATCAAAATATATTATTCACCTCAAAAATAGCCTACGTGGGGATAAAACCGATAAAATTGCAAACCTAGAAAAATACATATAACACGTACATATACCCTAACCCTAAAATAAATACATATCACAGCTCCAATGTTTAGCTTAAACCCGTTTAATAAACGCCGCTTGTATGTTAATTTTATGTGTTTATTTCATGTTACAGTAACCCTTCAGACAGTGTAAACTTTTAGAAACTTTTGTCATTTTTTATTTAATCTATCTATCTATCTATCTATCTATCTATCTATCTATCTATCTATCTATCATTAATCACCAGAACGATATATATTGCATGTATATTTACAATATTATAACAATGTAAGCGTTAGTGTCATTTTTATTTAGTTTAATCTAGGTAGCTAGCTAGCCATATAATCATGAACCACCTGAAAGATTGTATTTATTTCGCAGTTACAAATAACATTTTTTTATTTAAAAGAAACATACAGTTGTAGCTACATATTCATTATTCAAACAACTACTTATAAAAGTAATTTTTACATCAGAAAGTGTCATAAACCTGAGAAACATCTGATATGACAAACGAAACAAAGCTTGCAAATCTACATTTTTTATTATAACGCCACAAAACTATTATATTCGTGGCCTGCAGATGGCGCTATTGACACGTGACGCATTTGGAAGAATTCATGAGCCTGGATCCACTGGGTTTTGATCATTTGTTCATCATCATCTCTGTCTCATAAGTGTGTCTTAACGCTTTTGCTTAGGTGGCAGATGCTGAAACATTGCCTGAGGTGTTCAATAAAACACAGGTGAAATGAAAACCCCAGTCCTTTATTGTCTCATGTAGGAGGGCTCGTTTAATGCAGCGAAGACGCTGTGAAGTTTTAACTTTAATATCAGTCACATTCTCAGCAATGTTTTCTCCTGAACACAGATTTCAGCCGAGCGGAGAGCAGGTTTTGATGTGCCACTGGGAATATTTCCAGGTGATATGCCAGGGAAACACGGTCAAGGACGTGATAATGATTATATTAGGAGATGCATTATCTCAGGAAAAATGACACCAGAGCTCATTCTGCAGCATAATGTGCACCAAAAATACGTTTATGCAAAGACTGTGATCTGTCATTGTGAAGGTCAACTTATGCAAACACAGTTCTTAAGATGCACCTCATATTCATCTGACCACACTGGAATTAGAGAAGTCCAGTGCTTCTCAACCGGGTTTGCTTCGGGAACCAGATTTTACACTTCAAAATGAAGGTTGTTTTCATAGAAAAACCATCTTTAGTCCCCTAAAGAGCCTTTCAGTGATCAGTTCTTATGAAAATAACCATTTCTTCTTAGTGTAAAGAACATTTTAATCATCTAAAGAACCTTCTTCCACTATAAAAAACATTATTTGTAAGTGTTGTTGCAAGTTTGGACTGTATTTTGTGTATTTTGTTCACCTTTTTGAGAATGAGGTGTTTTGTTTTTATTTTTTTATTTCATTTTAAGAATTTTTATTTGTGTTTTTAACACCTTGTTTGTGGAAAAATACTATAATAGGATCACAGAATTAAAAAGTTGCTATCTAAACTATAAATCTGTTTATTTTACCAATTTAATCAAGATCAAATATGATATTTATATTTATTGTAAGTAACTGTGTAAGTATTATGTGAAATAAATGTACTTTTTTGAGAATGAGGCGTTTTGTTTTTATTTTATTTTTAGCATTTTTATTTGTTTTTTAACAACTTATTTGTGAAAAATAAGAAAAAAAATATAATTATAGAATTTATTAAAAAATTATAAAAATTATAGAATTAAAAGTAGTGCTGTCAAATGATTAACCACGATTAATCGCATCCAAAATAAAAGTTTTTGTTTACATAATATATGTATGTGTACTGTGTTTATTTATTATGTATATATAAATACACACACATACAGTAAATATTTAGAAAATATTTACGTTAATATTTTTATAAATTTATATCATTATATTTTATATAAATATATTGAACATATAAACATAATATTTTTCTTAAATATATACATACACGTGTTTGTATTTATATATACATAATAAATATACTCATTATGTACACAAAAACTTATTTTGGATGCAATTAATCGTTTGACAGCACTAATTAAAAGTTGCTATCTAAACAATTAATCTGTTTATTTTACAGATTTCTTTTAAAGTTAAAACATATTTATAATCATTTATTTTCAAATTATTTATTTCTAATTTTACAAATAATATGTCAAATAAAAATAAATTGCATTGCAATTACTGAAATCACCTAATTTGTCTCTATATGACTATTAGCTGCATTTATTATTTGCATTTAGCATTGTTTTTCCTCTAATATCTGCGATCAGAACCCCGGCCAACTAAACTGTGTTCAAGTAACATTTTGCTAACATTCCAGATTAGTTATAAAAACATTATCTCAATGTTCTCTCAACGTTCCTAAAATCCAGTTTTTTAAAAATGTTTAAAAACATTTTTTCTTGGTTAAGTGAATGTTAGAGAAAAGGGAATTAAGGGAATGTTCAATTTTATCATTTTGCAAACATTACGGAAAAATTACTTTCTGAAACATCTGAATCTAAAAAGTTAGATGAATGTCCAACTAAAATGTTTCAGAAAAACGTCCATGAGCAATGAATATATAATGTGCTAATGTTTTGATAATCTTATTAAAGACCAGATCTCTTTGAATGAATGCGACTGGAGGAACGTTTGTTCATGGCTTTCAGAGAACCCAGAACGTTCCCTGTTAGCTGGGGTTGAGTGAAGTGAGACGCTCCTCTCAGCTCCTCTCAGTGTCTCTCAGTCGGTCAGTCAGTCAGTCATCTGCAGGCCGCAGGTCTCCTTTAATGGCTTTATAGAGTCGTAGGAGTGCATTCGCCCACAGCTCCCTCTGGTGGCCGGGGCTGGTGTGTGGGAGTTGTTGAGCGGTGAACACCATCGTGAGGACGGTGCGCTCAAAGTCGTCCATCCGCAGCGAGCCACGCCGCTGCTCCAGCTGAGCACTGAGCCGCTGGATCTCAGAGAGGCTTCTGGGAAGCACGTCCTCACACAGGACCTCCAGAACATGTAGCTTCCTCATGGACGCCAGCTCCTGATCGGATATGTGGAGCGTCCCGTCCGCCGCGTCCATGTGCCCTCCTGACCACAACACCTGTGAAACAAAACCACTGTAAATAACAAGAGATTCACCTTATTTCTTTATATATAGCGCTTTCTATATAATACAGAGTATTATAGATCAAATTTATGAGCAAACATTCTTCCATTAACTACATTACATTACATTTAGTCATTTAGCAGACGCTTTTATCTAAAGAGACTTACAAATGAGGACAACAGAAGCAATCAATTGTAATATTATAACAGATCCAAAACTAAAAGCTAAAACTTTATGGCCCGGTTTCATAGACAGGGCTTAACCTAAGCCAGGATTAGGCCATAGTTCAATTAGGACATTTAAGTAATTTTTTATAAACATGTCTTAGAAAAAAGCATTACTGGAGTGCATCTTAAGTGAACTTTACATCATACTTTAAGTATACTTTATGTCCTTATTTAGGAATAAATTTGTATATATTCTGTTATATGAATATCTGAACATACAAAACATCAAAAGAAAGAACGGGGTATCTGCTTGTAAACAGAAACATTTTATTCTAGCTTCATGCATTCTTTTTTAAACACTTGAATGTGGGTAAGTTTCATAAATAAAAAAAATAAAGAAATATACAACATTTTGAACAAAAAGCTGAAAAAAGACCATGAATTGGATTCAGAATGATAATCAAAACGTAGATGGAGTCGATCAACTCCACAAAGCTTGACAGTCATTATTACCTCTTCACTGATCAACATTTTATTCCATAACTTTACACAGTTTTGATGCTGTTTTATGTCTGATGATCGTGTTAAATTACACGTGGAAGCATCTGTTGTTTCGGCGGCTTCTTCACTTGTGTTTTTTTGTGTGGAAATTCTGTACAGAAGATGTGTACTAGTAGGAAAGTAGACTAAAAGTATACTTTCCTATTTTAGTTTAAAAGAAGTATACTAATAGCACACTTGAATAAACTTCTTTTTCGTAAGGGCAGGGAACATTCCTTCATTTGATCATTTTGCAAACATAATGGAAATGCTACTTTTGAATGTTCTCTGAATGTTCTGAAACAAGCAGAAACATTTCAAAAATGTTAGACAAATGGCCAACTGAAAAAAACAACATTCCATGAACAATGTATAAATATAATTTTTGTGGTAGCGTTTTACTTGTGAAAATGTTATTTCTGAATGTTCTCTGAACGTTCCAAAAATGTTTTTTTGGTTATTTGAATGTTACATTCCACTTTAGACTTCTGCATACGTTTTGGGAATGTTACTTTTGAATGTTCTCTGAACGTTCCAAAACAAGTAGAAACGTTTAAAAAGACGTTATATGAACATCCAACTAAAACATTTCAAGAATAGCCTAATGTTTTTGTGCTAATGTTTTGAAAACGGTTAACTTTGAACGTTCTGTCAAAGTTATCGTTATTATTTATAGTTAGTATCACTTTTTATTTCTTCTCTTTCCTACTACTTGTTTCACTTCTATTTCAGTTTTTTATAACCATTTCTTACTATGTGTAAGTTGTTTTTTAACGTGTGTGTTTGGCAGGGTTATTTTTTAGGATTACTGATAAACTACTGTTGTTTGATTTGTATTTGTTATCTATTTTAATTTTAGTTAAATTATGTCTGAATTTATTATGTCTCTATAGGTCTTTTATTAAGTTTTAGTTTTATTTGAGTTATTTTAATACTTTAACAAACTAAATGGAAATGAAGTAATATATATATATATATATTGAATTTATAAATGTGTATGTATATATATGTATGTGTGTGGTTGTTTTTTGGTGTTTGGCTTAGTGTTATGTTAGATTCATTATTATACTCTTATACCTTTTGTTCTTTAATATTTTGAATTGTTTTTAGCTTTATTTTGTTTTTGTTTTCATTTGAATGTTAAGTTTTGAAATTTTGTTGTATGCATTTGTCCTTTTTTATTTAATTTCTTTTATTTTTAAGATACGGTTTCACAGACGAGGCTTAAGACTAGTCCTAGACTAAAATGTAAATCTGAGCTGTTTCAACTGAAAGAAACTTGCACTGACTGATCTTAAAACATGTCAGTGCCTTTGAGTATACTTGCAGTATAAACTACTAAGCTAGTAGTTTACTGAGACTATACTTCAAAGTGTGCTAAAAATGCTACTACAAGTATTTAATAAGTAAACTATCAGTATACCTATATGTTCACTTTTAGTATAGTTGCAGTACAACTCAAAGTTACTACTGTTATACTTATAGTATACGTAAAAGTATATTTTATATACTAGAAAGTGGGCCAATTTAGTCCCAAGGAGTATTGAAATAGTACACTTACAAGTATACTACTAGTACACTGATATTTGTATACTTACTACATAAAGTATACTTAAAAATATACTTGAACTTTACTTAAGTATACTTAATAAAATAAACTTGAAGTATACTACTTTTTGGTAAAGGTTATTCACATAACCAAAAAAAAAAAATGTTCAGAGATCTTTAAAAAAGCTAATTGGGAACATCAGCAAAACGTTAATAAATTTTGTCGCCTGGGAAAATAACAGTAGCTAATTAATGCTGCAATTCAATTACAGCTGGAAAGCAGCTCAAAGAAAATAGTATCATTATTCAGTTCAATGTTGATTCAGTTCAGTTTAATAACTTCATCAATATGTGACCCTGGAGCAGAAAATCAGTCTTAAGTCGCTGGGGTATATTTGTAGCAATAGCCAAAAATACATTGCATGGGTCAAAATTATCAAATTTTTTCTTTTATGCCAAAAATCATTAGGATATTAAGTAAAGATCATGTTCCATGAAGATATTTTGTACATTTATTACCATAAATGTATCAAAACTTTTTTTTTGATCAGTAATATGCATTGCTAAGAACTTCATTTGAACAACTTTAAAGGTGATTTTCTCAATATTTAGATTTTTTTTGCACCCTCAGATTCCAGATTTTCAAATAGTTGTATCTCAGACAAATATTGTCCGATCCTAACAAACCATACATCAATGGAAAGCTCATTTATTCAGCTTTCAGATGATGTATAAATCTCAATTTCGAAAAATTGACACTTATGACTGGTTTTGTGCTCCAGGGTCACATATTATGAAATAAACTTGATTTCGCTATAAAGCAGCTCTACAGAAAACTATGAGAATGTTACTATTGAATGTTCGCTGAATGTTCTCAAACAAGTAGTAACTTTAGTAAACAAGTAGTACAAAAACATCCAACTAACATTTCAGAAAAGATGTTCCATGAATGATGTATGAATAATATTTTGAGAACATTATTAAAGATCAGATATTTTGGACGAACACTCTATGAATGTCACAGAAAGAATGTTTGTTCATAACTTTGAGGGAATCTTCTGAGAACATTTCTTGTTAGCTGGGCATTATCCAGCTCAATTTAGTTTTGTTCTCTTCTAATAGTGTCAGTGCAGTTAAACCGATCATATTACTGAATATTTAGCGTCTTTTATAAGAAGCACCAGAATAGAAATGAACTCTTGATTGGCTCAGATTGATTCAGTGGCATTCAGCAGACTGAGAGCTCAATAAAACAGCAGTTCTGGATGATTCTGCAGAGCCTCATATCTGATCTGTGATGAGAGTTCAGTCTGATGTCTCGTTCAATCTGTCTTTAGCGTGCGATGAGGCCGATCAACAGGCTTTAGTTTGGGTCTGATATCATGCAGACCCACAGCGCTGGAATATTAATATGTCTTTTTTGTATCGAATCTAAACGGAGAACTCGTGCATCTCTCAGTATGGAGCGGCTGATGGATCTGACAGCGCAGGAGATTGCAGAGCTCAGCACAACTCAATAACCAAATAAACTCAAGTGTATGAAGAGCTAATAAGAGCCGAGCTATTGATCGCTTCCTTCATTCAACCAAAGATGCTGAAAAACACTGCAGATAAACAACACAGATGAAAGTTTCTGTGCTCAGCAAACTTCAGTTTCTAGTGAGAAATAAAAACAGACACAAGTCAGTCAGTACAGAGCTCTTCTGAGCTTGATAGGAACTGATAAGTCTTCTCCGAGCTCAAATAAAAAGCTTTTGATTGCACATATTGCTATATTGGCCATGATAGTACCATGATAGTATCACTGAGATACTATTATAGTTTCTACAATTTCCATTTTAGTAATTTTGCTGTGTTTTTGTTATATTTTTATATTTTATTTTTTTCTATATAGTTTTCATTAGTTTTAGTTATTTAAGTACATCAGGTTAAACTAAATTAAAATGAAAAAATGGCATCAGTGATATTTTAGTATCATTGAGACGCTATTACAATTTTTGCTAATATTTGTAATTAATTTTATTTTAATATTTTCTGCATTCATGTTAATTTTAATTATGCTTTTAGTAATTTCATTGTGTGTCTTTGTCAATTTTTTAATTAAATTTTTTTAATGAAAAAGACATTTTGCCTTGGAAACTAGCTGAAATAAAATAAGTTTTTAAATAATTGATTTCAAGTAAAGAATATGTTATTTATTTATTTTACTTCACTATAACCAGTTGAAATTGTATAACAGTTAACATTTATTTTATTTCAAGTAACATTTTTTTTTAAATGGTTTTAATTAACTATAATAAACCTAATCTCTAAAACCAATGTAAAAAGTCTCACTGAAACATCAAATATACTGAATAATCAGTTTGACTCTGAAATCTCATCACTTTACTGAAGTAAATGGGTTACAAATGCTGTTTGAAGTTGCCTTAGGATCTTCATTTCATCTCTCTGCTGTCTTGGAGAAAGAGTTGACATATTAAATACACTGAATTTGTGATTTTTCTTTGTTATGGGTAAATATCACGGCATATTGCACAGCAGCGTGAGCCGTACCTCATACAGAAGGCTGGCGTCCTCCGCTGATTTCTGAAACGTGGGGTTGAGCAGCGCTGGCGTCCCTCGCTTCACTCTGAAGGCTGATGGGAACAGAGCTGAGAGACAGAGAGGATCATGGGTAATGTGTTATGTGACTGATCACACAGCTGAAATTCTCACAGCAAGTTCTCTAGTCAACAACTGTTGCTGGTTTAGATTCTCTACCGCAGTGCAGTCGCCTCAGAATAACTTCCTCAACCAGCAGATTCTGCAACTGTTAATGTTCAGACACAAGCAGGTGTCTGAGAGGGTTGTTTATGTCGGATTGGGTCAGAGTTTAATGTAAAAAAGCATTGAAAGTTACAGTAAAAACAGCAGCTGTGGTCGCCAGAACTCTACCGTAAAAAATACGGTAGCAACACTTCAAGTTTTACAGATTGATCATATTTCAACAAACTCATTAAAAATAAGGAGATAAAGAGAAAGATACATGATGAATTAAACTTCAACACAAGCAAATATATAGAACAACATGTCATACACAAAACAGCATCCTGGTAACACACAACATTATAATAATGCAATAAACATTCATTTAACAGCATAAGATGTAACATAAAACCCTAATGTACACTAAGAACTAAGAAGAAATGTAGTTATTGCAATGGAAAACCATCAAATGTGATTGTTTAAATTCTAATGTGAACTTTAAAGGTGTAGTGGGACATCTCGGAAAATGCTAACTTTAGCCTGATAGCACTGAAAGCGAACGTCCCACCCTCCCTGCAATCGCCGTCCAAAGCCACGCCCCCTGAACACACATACGCTCAGAGAGCGGAATACCAGAGACAACATTAAATTACTACATCAACGGTTTCCAATAACAGTCCTCACGCTCTCCCCACTCTGCACATTTCATATATCTTATCACGTCGGACTTTTGTTCTATTTGACCGTAAGTCATAAGTGCCCTGCGAAGTGGACATCACCAGAAATTCCGCCATGATTCCAGTTCAAAGCATGTTCCATACAAAGGGCAATAAAGTGTGCAAGATGTGAATTTAAATTGTATTTATTTACAGAGGTATATTATGTCACACTTCTCCAGTAAGTTTCGTCTGTGTGTAAAGACGCTGCGCAGTGCAATCTGCGAATGAATGTTCCGAAGTGAAATAAATTTCCGACGGATTTTCCCTGCTCAGGGAGTAGGGAGCAATGAACACTGTGTAGGGAGCATGTCAATCGGAACACAGTTCATGCACGTAGCTCTCTTCTAATGAGCTGGTTATCAGATTCAGGTGTGTTAACTAAGAGAGACATGCAAAATATGCAGAGCGGGGAGCGTGAGGACTGGGATTGGGAACCGCTGGGCTACATCATGTCTCATTCACCAGTGAGAAAACTTTATAGCACAGTTAGTAAAAGTACTACAATACCAGGAAGAAAGATCGGATTGTTGATGTTTGTCTGCCATTCTCTCTGTGTCTGCACAGCGTGCGTGAACGCGCTGATGACGTATTTTGTCTGCGCGAACAGGGTGCGCAGAGGTTTGCAAATACATATGTTGACAGACAGGTAGGAGAGACAATTAAAACGCTCGGACCGAACGTTTTGATTGGACGAACATTTCTTGGTCCTACACCTTCCACAGAATATATAAATACAGATAAATACATTTAGACCACTTAACTTAATGATTGCTATCAGGATGTGAAGAGACTTTCAACCAGAATAACAAAAAATGATTCTGAAGACAATCACCTATGACACCTTTAAATTATGAATTATTCTTTCCCAATTTACAAAACTCTGTTTTAAGAACGTTTTGCTAATGTTCCTATTAAGTAATAAAAACTGGGTTTTGTTTTCAGAAAAAACAAGTCAAAATTAAGTGAGTTTTTACTTGAAACAAGCAAAATAATCTGCCAATGGGGTAAGCAAAATAATCTTGTTTTCTGTTTGAAATAAGATTATTTTGCTTACCCCATTGGCAGATTATTTTGCTTGTTCTAAGCAAAAACTCACTTAATTTTGACTTGTTTTTTTCTGAAAACAAGACAATAATTTTTACTTGTCTAGAAAATCCTTCTTGATTTAAGAATTTTTAGATATTTTGGCTGGAAACAAGACAAAAAAATGTAAGTTAGAAAAGCATTTTTTGCAGTGTGAACATTAAGTGAACATTTCATTTTAGAATTTTGCAAACATTATGTGAACGTTACTTTTGAATGTTCTCTGAACATTCTAAAACAAGTAACATAGTAACATTTAAAAAACGTTACATTAACATTTAAAAATGAACGCTCAGCTAAAACTTTTCAGGAAAAACATTCCATGACAAATGTTTTTGTGCTAACGTTTTGAGAACATTATTAAAGACCCATTAACTTTGAGCAAACATTCTATTAATGTTCCTTTAAGAACGTTTGCCAAAGTTCTAGTAGCCTATTAGCACTTAACAATGGCTGCGTCCCAAAGCTCTAAAGTGCTGCCTTCAGAGGGAGGAAGGCTCACTTCTGCTTCACTTCCTGTCTCCGGAGGTACCTTCTTCTGATCGAATTTTGAAGGCAGCATAGATGTATCCCTCTCTGCCTTTGATATCCCACAATCCTGTGCGATACATTCAATGGTGGTTGAGCTAAAAAAAATAAATAAAGATGGCGTCTGAAAGTTGCGTTTGGTGGTCTGTTTGTGTGTAAATGTATATTTCTGTCTAACTTTTTGCACTTTTGATATTATTTCTAGTGAGAAATCAGTATTGTAGTGAATAAATATTCATTTAGTTATCACCAAAACTCGCTGTATTTTGTTGTAGATCATTAAACCATTACGCTGCCTCAGAAGCCTGTCCAACACTCTTAAAAATAAAGGTGCTTAACAGGTTCTTTACAGCGATGCCATAAAAGAACCATTTTTGGTTCCACAAAGAATCATTCAGTCAAAGAACCGTCTCTTTCTTACCTTTTTATAATCTGAAGAACCTTCTTTCACCACAAAGAACACAGAAAGGTTCTTCAGATGTTAAAGATTCTTTATGCAACCATTTAGACAAAAAGGTTCTTCTATGGCATCGTGAAGCACCTTTATTTTTAAGAGTGAAAATAAGTTTCATGAGGTGCCTTCGTGCAAAAATGCTGCCTGCAAAATCAGCTGCCTAGGCTTTAGGACGCAGCCAATATTTTACTCTACAACTAACACTCTAAAAAAAATGGTGCTATATAGGACTAAAAGTGGTTAATCATAGGGGAACCACTTTTGGTGCTATATAGCACCGTATCTTTAAAGGCCTTTGTCAAATGGTGCTATGTAGAACCATTTGAGGTGCCATATTGCACTGTATTTCTTCAACAAAAATGGTGCTAGACAGCACCAACAGTGGTTCTTTGGCTTGTAAAGAACCTTTAAATAGGCTTAACAGGTTCTTTGTACTGCAGTGGTGCTATATAGCACCTTAATCACCCAAAAGAACTGCTGAAGAACCATACAGGTGCTTAAGAGGTTCTGTATATGGTAGTGGTGCCAAAGAACTGCTGAAGAACCACTGAAGCACCAAGATATGGTGCTATATAGCACCAAAAGTGGTTCCCCTATGATTACGAGCCAAAGAACCACTTTTAGTGCTATATAGCACCATTTTTTTTTTTTAGAGTGTAGGCCTGTGTTCATTTTTCACCGTATAAATTACCTTTGACCTTACTGTTAATAATAAACAGGTTTTTGTTGATTTTAAAAGTCTTGTAATGTTACAATTACAATAGTTTTGACAGTGTTGTTTATTTCCTGATGTTTTAGCGCATGTGTTGGGCAGCTGCTCATCGGCGTCTCTTCTGCGCATGTCAGCGGCTGACGGACAGCGAGGCGCCTGTCGCTGGAAGATACTGGTCTCGTTCCATCATGACGGCGGCATTTAACATCTGCATTACAGGCCAGCAGCTGAAAGACATGCATCTCTGACTGTGAATAACACAGGATGACATCACTTAAGTACGGATGGGTTATTAGTCATCCAAACCTAGCAAGTGAAATTAACTAATGACATTATATTTAGTCATTTAGCAGATGCTTTTATCCAAAGCAACTTACAAATGAGGACAATGGAAGCAATCAGAAGCAACAAAAGAGCAAAGATATCCAAGTGCTATAACAAGTCTGAGTGAAGAGAAACTCGCAGGAACAACAGGCTTGAGCCTAAAACAAGCTGAAGTTGGCAGGAGCTGGTCACGTGTTTTATCCGCTCAGGATGTCGCCAACATCACACACATTCCACATCTGTTTGCACAGATCAGCTGCAGATGTGTGTCGGTGGGTCCTGAGACTCTCACCTTCGCAAACTTGATCCTCCTGCTCTAAACTGACCTTTAAAACCCCATAAACACAGCCTACAGCCGCCGCCAACCTTCTCCTCGTGACCACAGGCGTGTGGATTCACTTCACGAAAACTTTTTTCTGAGGAAAACACTTCATAGTTTCCTCAGTAAGTGTCAGTGTGTGTCTTCAAAGATTAACCACACACTCACAGAAATATATTTCAAATTAACACTTTCATTCTGGATGCATTAAAACATTCATAATGTTAAGACTTCTATTTTTGTGAATCGTTTCCAACTGTTTTCAACATTGATAATAAGCAGAAATGTTTCATGAGCAGCAAATCAGCATATTAGAATGATTTCTGAAGGATCATGTAACACTGAAGACTGGAGTAATGATGCTGAAAATTCAGCTTTGATCACAGGAATAAATTACATTTTACAGTATAATCACAAAGAAAATAATATTTAATAATATGTAATAATATTTCACAATTTGACTGTATTTTTAATCAAATAAATGGAGGCTTGGTGAGCAGAAGAGACTTCTTAAACATTAAAAAAATTTTACTGAACAAATCTTTGATTGCTCATATGTGACGGTGGACCACAAAAGCAGTCTTAAGTCTCTGGGGTATATTTGTAGCAATAGCTAAAAATACATTGCATGGGTCAAAATTATCCATTTTTCTTTTATGCCAAAAATCATTAGGATAGTAAGAAAAGATCATGTTCCATGAAGATATTTTGTAAATTTCCTACTGTAAATACATCAAAACTTCGTTTTTGATTAGTAATATGCATTACTAAGAACTTCATTTGAACAACTTTAAAGGAGATTTTCTCAATATTTAGATTTTTTTGCACCCTCAGATTCCAGATTTTCAAATAGTTGTATCTCAGCCAAATATTGTCCGATCATAACAAACCATACATCAATGGAAAGTTATTTATTCAGCTTTCAGATGATGCATAAATCTCAATTTCGAAAAATTGACCCTTATGACTGGTTTTGTGGTCCACGGTCACATATAGTATTTGGACACTTAAGTCTCACACACACAACACACACATACATATATATATATATATATATATATATATGTATGTATGTATGTTCTAAGAATGTTTTGCCAACATTCCCATTCAGAATACTCTCTGATCATTCAAAACGTCTAGTTTTAAAAATCGTTTTTTCTTGGTTGTGCAAACATTCCATTTTATCATTCGCAAACATGATGGAAATGTTACTTTTGAATGTTCTTAACATTCTTAAACATTCAAAAAACGCTAGACGAACGTCCAACTAAAGTGTTTCAGGAAAAAAACCCATTCAATTAACAACGTATCATTAGAGCATTATTAAAGACCATATAACGAACATTCTATTAACGTTACTGGAAGAACGTTCCTCTCAAATCTCATTCACTCGAAAGTCCGGCAGGTTTTGAACAACATAGATTGAGTAAATGTTGTTTTTGGGTGAATTACTCCTAAAAATGTGTACCAGTGCATAAGACTGTAACTTTAATCTAAAAAGTAACCATATTTTGACTCAACAAACCGATAAATAAAAAAAAAAAAGAAGGTTGAGAGGCATAAAGTGAAACTAAAGTGCTGCAAAGAGCCAATGGAGATCTTTTATTTGAAGGTTTATTCCAGTGATTTCACACACTCACAGTGTGTATCATTAGCACTTTGTTTAGATTAAAGGACTCGTGAGGTGGAAACTGTTTGGTGGACGCTTTGCCAAATTCCACTCGTCCTACAAGCGCTGGAGTAATTGAACATCTCTGTTATCGGCTGCAGTTACGGCTCATAAAATCCCAGCAAAACCTCCCAAAAACGCTTGACTTTGAGTCCAAACACGGACACCAGAGGCCCGGCTCGTGCCCTCGGATGGCAGAGGACTCTAATGAAATATCAGAGCAGATATATGGAGACTCGGAGCCACCGGCATCGCCAGCATCCCGCCGTTATCGGCCCCCGTCATCCCGCCGAGTGCTCGCTTCCACAGATCTCACCTTAAAAGCGCAAGGTCACCAATCTCACATGATTAGCACTTCACATCCCACAAACAACAGACACCAACTCATCCATCACATCTGCTGTGTTTGTTCCTCTGGAGGTCAGAGACTCGAGCACTGGCTGCAGGTCAAACACTGATATTTTACTGTCATTGAGATGACTTTGATTTTCTGTTTTCATTTTAGTTAAGTTTTTTGTTATTTTGTTGTGTGTTTTTGTCATTTTTATTATTATTTTTTTTAAACATATGTATAGTTTTAGTTATAGTTATTTATTTTTTTGTTATTTTAGTACTTCATCATAAAGTAAACGAAAATTAGAAATATTTTCCGTGGCAACACTGTAAAAAAATGTTTCAACTTAAAATAATTTGTTACCCCGCTGACTTAAAATTTTTAGTGTAGTCAACTTGAAATTTTAAGTTACTCAGTGTTAATGTAAGGGACAACTGGAATATTTTAGTTGACTAAACTAAACATTTTAAGTCAGTGGGGTAACAAATTGTTTTAATTTTTTTTTACAGTGAACTATCTAAAATAAAATCTATTTTTTTAAAATTTAATTTAATTTAAGCCAGTTTTAATTTTTTTTTAATGACTTTTTTAATGCTTTTAGATTTAGTTAACGATAATAACTCTGGTTTGGAAGCCCATAAAATTAAAAAAAAAAATTACAGAATAAAAAAAAATACATTTGTGACTTTTTATCTCACGATTCTGACTTTTCTTGCAATTCTGAGTTTATATCTCACAATGCAGACTTAGTTTCTTGCAATTTTGAGAAAATTGTGAGTTTACATATTACTTAATTCTGACTACATTGTTCTGAATTCTGAAATTATGTCTCAAAATTTGGACTTTGTTTCTCACTACTTTTTCTGCATGCATAAAAACATAAAAAGGTAATTGCAACTTTTTAATCTTACAATTCTGACTTTTTCCTTGCAATTGAAAGTTTATCTAACAATTCTGACTTGTTAGAAAAAGTTTATATCAATTCTGAGTTCATGAAAATAAAGTCAGAATTGTGAGATATAAACTCAAAATTGCAAGAAAAAGGTCAGAACTGTGAGATTTAAAAGTCAAAATTCCTTTTTTTTTTAATTCTGCATGGGCTTCCATATTCTGGAAACCACATATTCAATGAAATTCCAATGAAATATGAATTTTGGTAACAAAATGTTTTATTTTTTATCTTGACCTCAGATGTTTCCCAACTTTGTTGGAGCAGTTTATATGTGTCCACAAGACTCATTTCAAGCATTTAAGCAGAAGCGTGTTGAAGTGCTCACGCTCTGTAAGTGAGTGATCTGATGTAAGCAGTGTCTCCTGTCGTACCTTTCCTCCAGTGCAGAGACGCAGTGATGGACATCTGACACATCAGCGCAGACACAGACAGAATCCAGAGGGCCGTCATGCTGTTTCTCCTCTTCTCTCGGTGCTTCTCAGTCAGGCCGAGAGACCGTGGCGCTCAGCAGTAAATAAACAGAAGCTCACAGACAGACAGACAGACACAGAGAGAGAGAGAGTCTGGCCCCATCTGTCTCCTCTTGTTGTCCCTCTTCCTTCAACATACTACCTATTTCTCCTCCCTCTTTGACGGGGCTGGAATGTGTGTGTGTGTGTGTGTTTCATCTGGAAATAATCTCAACTCAAACACAATCTGTCTGTTTTTCTCAAAGGCACCAAATTCATCAGCACCAGCTTTCTGTGGCATGCAGATCAGCCATATATATATATAGTGCATTAACTGTGAGGAAATAATAATATATAAATAAAATAAAATATAGTTTATTATATATATATATAAAAAAACTTTTATTATTATGATATATAAGAAAACTTATTTCAGCTGGTTCCCAAGACTGCATTTCTCATTTTTGTTTAGTTTGCCTTAAAGTACTAAAATAACTAAAATAAATGCTAAAAAAGAGGAAAATATAATTCACCTACAAAATAAAATTAATAAATGAGATTTGATCTAACATCATAAGAAATACAACTAATAAAAAATAAACATATGAATAGGCTTAATTAAAACATTAAAAAACAACTTTCATAAAAAAGAAAGTTATATATAACTTTCATATATATATACTGTATATATGTGTGTGTGTGTGTGTGTGTGTGTGTATATATATATATATATATATATATATATATATATACACAAATACATATACTTCATTTTTACCTTTGAGGGCACCTCAAATGAAAAGTTTTGTTATATTTGTCACATAGTTTTGTCACCAGGATGAATCCACACACGCTCTGCTTCACATGAATCATCTAGATGAGATGTGTTGTTTTTCAGGACATCTAACATCAGCGTCCAGTGCTGCATGAAAACAGTCTGAGTGTTCGGCTCAGGAATTCAGTGAGACTGTTGTTCCAGCAAACGGCTGTTTTCATTGGCGACAGACTGCAGGAGAATGTGAAGTTCAGACAAAACAAGAGTCCAGCAAACTGACCCCAAACTCCACCACACACACCCCAAACCTCACCACATGTTCACACATTACACAAACAATATGGGGACGCTTAGAAGATCTGTAATTTCATGTAAATAAAGATGCACAAACACACTGTACAATCAAAACAAAAACAAGACACGATGCGGAAGATGAAGACAGCCAGTATTGTTCACATTTGCTGAAATGTGCTGAAAATGTGCTCCTCCTCAGACCATCCCAGATGTAGATGAGTTTGATTCTTTATCAGATTTGGAGAAATGTATCATTCCATTACTTGCTCAGCAATGGATCCTCTGCAGTGGATGGGTGCCGTCAGAATGAGAGTCCAAACAGCTGATAAAAACAACCACAAGTAATCCACACCAGTCCATCAGTTAACATCTTGAGAAGACAAAAGCTGTGTGTTTGTAAGAAACAAATCCATCATTAAAGGGGACCTATTATGCAAAAATCACTTTTATAATGTGTTTGAACACAGTTGTGTGACTGCAGTGTGTGAAAACAACCAGCCTATAATGGTAAAAATCCACCCACTCATTTTTTTATAATCTAAAAAAAATCAGTCTCTCAGAACGAGCTGTTTCAGATTCTCCCTCTGTTCACGTCACCGAGGGGAAAAAGTCCCACCCATTAGCAGTGTTGGGTAAGTTACTTTCAAAAAGTAATTAATTACAGTTACTAATTACTTCATCAATACTGTAATTAAATTACTTTACTAATTACTCTGTCTGAAAAGTAACTTAGTTACTCAATAAGTAACTTAATTATTCAAATCGCTAATTAGGCTACATCTTAAAATCCCTATAAACCTTAATAGAAATTAAACTCTTTATTCTTTCAATTCAAGTCAAACATAGAATAGTTTAGCCTTTTAGCTTTAAAACAACTGTAATCGGCTACTTAAACATTTTTATGAAAAAATGTAACCTTCTTTGGTTAACAAATAGAAATACTCTGCAAAATATCTGAATAACAAAAAGCCTTAAAAGTTAAACAATACATTTCAGTTTGGCAAGATGTTCAGGAAAAGCCCAACTAGTAAAATCCATACAGGTTTATGTAAAAATAACACGTTATCTAATGTAGGAAAGAATAAATTACAGAAATGCTCTTCTCTGCTGAATAATGTCAGATCGCGCTGAATTCCTCATAGCAGGTCTTCTTTCAAAAATGATGAATATTAGATGAATCTTGATTTATTTTTTTAATCCAATATTTTTATTTTATTTTATTTTATTTTTTTGGTGAGGGCGTATGCGCGCAGGTGACTGCATATAATGAGCTCAGATACGGGAAAGACTGTAGGCTACCTTGCTTTAGTTTCATACGGAGTGCATAATCAGGCATATAATGTGCTGACGAATTAGTTCACGAAAAGGAGAAAACTTCTGCTTTCAGATACAGGAAAGCTGGTGGAAGTTGCATCAGATTAAGGTAAATGCCTGGCAGCTTGGTTTCACTTTCGCGAAATCGATCACGGCCTTAGCAAGAAGGGAGAGGATGGAGTGGGGGCATCGTAAATGCCCCCCCCCCCCCCGGCACCGGCGCGCAGAGGGTTAAAGCCGCTGCATTCAATTTTATCTTTAAACGGTAAATTTAGATTTCAAATTCAATATTGATTTTAGAACTGTTGAAATTATTTACTGTATGTAAGTACGCAAGTACTTTACAAGTAACTGTAATTAAATTACCTAAAAATGAACAGTAATCCCTTACTTTACTTTTTCGGTGGATAAGTAACTTAATTACAGTAACGCATTACTTAGTAACGCGTTACACCCAACACTGCCCATTAGTGACGCTGCCCTATAAGCAGAGACACAGCCCTGAGTGAGAAGCTGCGGTCCGCCTCCACCATTACTGTTTACTTGCTGTAGCTGCTGGAGATATATACAATGTCAGCGCCAAAGAGGCTTTTGAAGTGTTGTGTTTTGGGATGCACTAACGAACATAGGAGTCGCCATAATCTCCCCTCATCTGAGCAGCTGAGGACACTGTGGTTAAGTTTCATTGTCTAAGGAAATATCCTGGAAAAAATCGGTAAAGTCCCCAATACATGTAGGGATCAATACCAACACTTTTTTTTTTGGCACTCTGTAAGGCTAATGATGCTAAACCTACCATTGTCTCTGTCTGTTCTCACTGGTGCTGTCTTCATGAATGATCGTGAATAGGAATGTGGTGGTTAAAAGTTGCATATGAAAGCAATGTGAGTCGATCACTTGAGTTTGTTGAGCTCATAATCACGAGTGGGACTTATAAAGTTTGTGATAGCATGCCATGCACCATGAGACCAGCTATGTTGTTATTTTTATCGCGCTGTGCTCCCTGTCTGTGTAGTTCATAAAAGCGAATTTATTATGCACCGTACAATCAGATGACTGACTATTAATCAGAGTATATTTTCTGTAAAGATAACAGTTAGGCTTGTACAAATAGTGGAATGTTTATTTGCAAAGGCTAGCACTGCTAATGTGGAGCTGGAGCTCTTGAAGCTCCGCCCTCTTCTCTGGGAGCAACAGCTCATTTGCATAAAAGCAACATACTCAAATACAGAGCGTTTTGGCTCATACCCTAAAAGTGGCAATTTTAACAAGCTATAAAAAATTATCTGTCGGGTATTTTGAGCTAAAACTTCACATACACACTCACATCAGAGACTTATTTTACATCTTGTAAAAAGGAGCATAATAGGTCCCCTTTAATGTTTTTAAAATATTTTTTTAACTATTACGGACTCGTGTTTTAATTAAAAATGTCTTGATGATGGATTTGTTTCAGCTTTTGTCTTCTCAAGATGTTAACTGATGGACTGGAGTGGTGTGGATTATTGTGATGTTTTTATCAGCTCTTATTCTGACGGCACCCATTCACTGCAGAGCATCCATTGCTGAGACACTGATGCAGTGACACATTTCTCCAAATCTGATGAAGAAATAAAATCATCTACATCTTGGATGTTCTGAGGGTGAGCACATTTTCATTTTTGGGCGAACTATTCTTCATGGAAGCAGATGCCAATAAATAACTGAAGAGAAAAGCAGTGCGGTGGCTGTTTGCGAGTCGATGCAGCAGGTGAGTCAGACGAGAGAAACAGCAGCAGAATGAGAACAGCTGGTGTGATTTTAACCGAGTGCTGGCCCACATCATCGCCTGATTAAAACACATCACACGCGCTCCGGGTCTCTGCTGTGTTTGTACTGAGCGCCGGCAGATGCTGTGAATGTCCTGCGGCACACAGATGCTCAGATCTCACACGGGACGCCCCGGGACGTCAAGATCCGCTCAAGACGCTTCCCAGGTGCTCTGAGATCAGTGTATCGACGGGTCACTGCTCAGGTAAACACAGAAGAACCTGCAGATGAGCGCTGATCCCAGAACAGCCCTGCATCCGACCACTACAGAATACAAACACGACAGAGTCCACAGCAATATATCAGCTCTACTCAGATATTTATCAAAGATGTTTCTGCTAAAAATCCTCAGGATACAAAAACAGAGCCAAATGAGTCAAGTCACATTTCTATAGCACACAATACAGATTGTTTCAAAGCAACTTCACACATTTATTATGAAATAAATTTCAGCTGCAAAGCTGCTCTATAGAAGACTTCAATTTATTTCAATAAGTGTAAATGTTGCAAAATTAATCAATTATGAAAGAAATTCAATTTTACCTGCAAAAGCAGCTCTTCAGAAGACAATATTGTCATTATTCAGATCAGTTTAGTTCAATGTTGATTGATTTTGGTTCAATAACAGTGTCAATGTTGCAAAATTAATCAGATTTAAAGAGAATTCAATTTCAGCTGTAAAGCATCTTTACAGAAGCTCAATGTTGATTCAGTTTGTTTCAATAACAGTATCAATGTTGCAAATTTCAGCAATTATGAACAATTACATTTTAGCTGTAGAAGCAGATCTACAGAAGATAGTTGTGTTGTTATTCAGATCAATTTAATTCAATGTTGATTCGGTTCAGTTCAATAACTCAGACTTCATCAATTATCAAGCAAATTCAATTTCAGCTGTAAAGCATCTATATAGAAGCAATTCAGTTCAGTTTTGGTTCAATGTCAATTCAGATCAGTTCAATAACTGTCAAAATTTATCAATTACGAAAGAAATTCAATTTTACCTGCAAAAGCAGCTCTTCAGAAGACAATTTTGTCATTATTCAGATCAATTTAGTTCAATGTTGATTGATTTTGGTTTAATAAGTGTCAATGTTGCAAAATTCATCAGATTTAAAGAGAATTCAATTTCAGCTGTAAAGCATCTTTATAGAAGACAATAGAGTTATTATTCAGTTCAGTTTTGGTTCAATGTCAATTCAATTCAGTTCAGTTCAATAACTGTCAAATTTAATCAATTATGAAACAAATTCAATTTCAGCTGTAAAGCAGCTTTACAAAAGACAAAAGTATCATTATTCAGATCAATTAATTTCCATACTGATTCCATTCAGTTCAATACTTGTCAAAGTTACTGTTGTTATTGTCACCAATTATCAAACAAATTCAATTCGGCTGTAAAGCAGAAGGCAATCATATCGTTATTCAGATCAATTTTGTTCAACGCTGATTCAATTCAGTGTCGATGTTGCAAAGTTCATCATTTATGAACCAAATGAGGTAACAGTTCTCATACAACTGATCATTTGATGAGAAATGTTGGAGGTAATATTGAGATTTTTGACTGTTGCTCAGAGACTTTGGGATCTTGGTCAATCCGAGCACAGATTGAGACACTAAGATCTCTTCTTCAGAATGGTCTGAGGAGCTGAAGACTTTCCAGCATCTCTCCTCAGCTGAATCCAGAAGCACCTGATGTGTGTTTCCAGATGCTCCTCTCACCCGTTGGTGGCGCTACGGGAGCGTGTTTCCGTCTGCTAACGTGGGATTCTCGTCTTCAGAGAATACTTTAAGGTGTTGTTTGGGTTTGAATCCAGGTGGGTGCTCTTGTGAGCCCCTTGAAGTAATTGCGGCTGTGAACCTCAGATATGTAAATGTCCTGCGATTGTTGGCTTTGTGTCTCTGAATAGCTGTAATTGCTGCACCGTGATGTCGCGTATAAAAGCACCGGTTTATCTGCTTTTAATCCGAATGAAAGAGTGCGATGGAGAACAACATCTAAGACACCAGCCCTGCATACGGTAAATCACCCTCAAGTCACTGTGTGAAGCCGTCTGTCTGTCTGTCTGTCTGTCAGCGGCAACATGCAACTGACATGCAATCTGACCTACAGACAACATGAGCAACATTCGTCTAATTTACACACAATCTAACCTGAATACTACTCAAGATTAGAGTGTCCCAAATCATAGCATGCTGAAAAAAGAGAGAGTAAAGCTGCTAAGACTATATTTCAGTAACATTAATAGAATATCTGTTCAAAGCATCTGGTCTTTAATAATCTTTTCAAAATGTTAGAACAAAAACATTATTTATACAGCATTCATGGAATGTTTTTTTTCTTCCTTAAAAGAAAAGTTTTAGTTGGATGCTCAGCTGACATTTTTGAAATTTTACTTTTTGTTTCAGAACGTTCAGAACATCCAAAAGTAACATTCTCATGATGTTTGCAAAAAGATCAATTGGAATGTTCCCGTAACGTTTGCATAATCAAGATTTTTTTTTAAAAAAATTAAAAAAACTGGACGTTTTGAACGTTCAGAGAACATTCAGATATAATGCTACTTTTGAATGTTCTGAAACAAGTAACATTTAAAAAATGTTAGATGTAACATCCAAATAAAAGGGGGGGGGGGTGTTCCATGAACAATGTATATATTTTTTGTGCAATGTATATAATATGAACAACATATAAATGTTTTGAGAACGTTGTTAAAGACCAGATAAATTAAACCAAAGGTTTTATTACCATTACTGGAAGAACATTTGTTCCTAATTTTAAGAGGACATTGCCACTTGAACTTCCCAGCTAATAAAATTATGCTCAAAGAATATTTATATAATGTTCCCAATGAGTTATAAAAACGTTCCCATAAAATTTGCAAATTGATAAAATGGAATTTTCCAGTTTATGGAAATTTGTGTTTGTTCTAGACTTTCTCAGCTGAAAAGGTGAGGAATGTCAGGCAGATGTAGTTTTTACTAGTTTTTACCAGTCATAAGGGTCAATTTTTTTGAATAAATAAGCTTTCCATTGATGTATGGTTTGTTAGGATAGAACAATATTTGGCTGAGATACAACTATTTGAAAATCTGGAATCTGAGGGTGCAAAAAAATCTAAATATTGAGAAAATCGCCTTTAAAGTTGTCCAAATGAAGTTCTTTGCAATGCATATTACCAATCAAAAATTAATTTTTGATATATTTACAGTAGGAAATTTACCAAGTATCTTCATAAAACATGATCTTTACTTAATATCCTTATGATTTTTGGCATAAAAGAAAAATCAATAATTTTGACCCATACAATGTATTTTTGGCTATTGTGACTTAAGACTGGTTTTGTGGTCCAGGGTCATATATATATATATAAACCGAAATTTGGAATAATAATGAATAATTTTAAGGTAGCACATTGGAAATTTACCTAGATGCAAATGTCTACATGTAAACAAGCAGTACATGATGAGGTTTATAATATCAAGATGCAATTTTATGAAATGATATGTCTTGTACTTTGTTTATTTTATTAATTTTTTGCTCAGTTTGTATTTTTATTACCATTACTGGCACCTTATTTATTTCCATTTTGTTTTCTGCTTTTTAAAAATTGAAATAGTATATCCCAGTCGCATAATATATACTTGAATGTATGTGACCAGTGAAATATAAGGATATGAACTGGGACACAGAGTGAGAAACAGCAGCTTCTAAATAGTGTTTCTCAGTGGAAGAGTCAAGATCAACACACACACACACACACACACACACACACACACACACTCACTCACTCACTCATACAGCACCAGTGAGGGCCCAGATGAGATGATTAACACAAACTCAAGAGCGCGAGGAGAGAGTCTGGATCACTTGGGGTCACAGATATGTGATGATGATGATGATGGTGATGAAGGCTGGTCTGCTGTTCTGTACTCTGGTTTCCTTCACAGTCTCAGTATAACGGCTCAGGGACTGAACGGCCATGAATCACAGCGATGAAAACACTGAGACTGAACAAAGAGAGAGTGTGCAGGGAAAACAGAGCTACTCTAATAAAAACCCAAGCATCTCAGCAGTCTCTCCTCACCTCTTCAAGAGACCAAACTCCTTCACAAAGTGCTAAAAAGTAATCAGATGAGAAATCTTTTTAAATTAAATAAATAATTCAGTGCACTATAAAACACACTGTAACACTCAGGACTCACAAACTGAGATCTTCAAGCCAAGTTGAACAATTTAAAAGATTGTATTGACGGTAACATCAACAAAAATGTTCATGTGAAGTTATCTGGCCTTTAATAATGTTCTAAAAACTTTAGCACAAAAACATTATTTATACATCGTTCATGGAATGTTATGTTTGGACGTTCATCCAATGTTTTTAAATGTTACTACTTCAGAATGTTTAGAGAACATTCAAAAGTATCATTCCTATAATGCTTGCAAACTGATACAATGGAATGTTCCTTTAACATTCTAAAAACGTTTTTTAAACATTTGTGACCCTGGAGCACAAAACCAGTCAAAAGGAAATTGAGATTTATACATCATCTGAAAGCTGAATAAATAATCTTTCCATTGCTGTATGCTTTGTTAGGATAGGACAATATTTGGCTGAGATACAACTATTTGAAAATCTGGAATCTGAGGGTGCAAAAAAATCTATATATTGAGAAAATCACCTTTAAAGTTGTTCAAATGAAGCTCTTAGCAATGCAACTAATCAAAAATTAGGTTTTAACATATTTACGGTAGGACATTTACAAAATATCTTCATGGAACATGATCTTTACTTAATATCCTAATGATTTTTGGCATAAAAGAAAAATTAATCATTTTGACCCATACAATGTATTTTTGGCTATTGCTACAAATATACCCCAGCGACTTAAGACTGCTTTTGTGCTCCAGGGTCACATTTAAATAACTGTTCAGAGAACATTCAAATGAAACATTTAAATATAACTGCAACGTTAGAAAAACGGTTTTAAAATTTATTTTTGTGACCTAAGAAAGAGGATATTTACAGTATTTTTTTCCACACTATGGAAGTCACTAACGTTTGGTCACTAACGTTCTTCTTCTCTGCTCTACAGAAGAAAGAAACAGGTTTGGAACGATAGCTATGTATAGGTAGATGCCACATTCAACCGCTCCACACACGTCGGTGCATCCGCCATCTTGGGACGGTCAGTGTGTCGTCACTCACAATAAAAATAAATGAGTTTCAAGATGCCACAACATTGCGCAGCCTCTGGTTGTAAAAACCGCCGAAATGTAAACTTTCACAGGTAAGAATACAAAGGTAAGTACCTTTTAAATGTCATGTCAGCTAACAGCTTTGTCTTGTTGTAATGTGCTAGTTTAGCAAAATCATCTGCTCAAGTCTATTGCAGATACAGATATAGATATTCATACATGCATATAGCTTGCAGACATACAGCCAACTTGCTCTTGAGTGTTCACGGATCGGCTTTGGACGGATTATGTATAGAGGGTATGACGTGACGTAACTGTCAGCTGGAGTGACTGTGGTTCTGCTCACTGAGTGGCAAAAAGCCTGAATGGCAGCATTGGTTTTCAGTGTGAATGCTGCAACAGAACACACAAAACACATCTAAAAGGAGAAAGAAGAGAAAGAAAAAGAAAGTGTTTTCGCAGCTTCCCTGTTAAATCCAGTCATAAAGCAGACTCTTTTGCCACTCAGTCTGTCTGAGGGAGTATGTTCCGGTGGGAAAGTGACGTCAATGCATACCCTCTATAGAGGCCCACAGAAACAGCTGCTAACAGGGCAGCTACCTATACATATCTACACTGTAAAAAAAATTCTGTAAAATTTACGATAAAAAAACAGCAGCTGTGGTTCCCGGAATTCTACCGTAAAAAATACGGTAACAACATTTTAGGTTTTGCGGTTTTAACTTAAAATTACAGTTAAATACCGTAATTTCATTAAGTGATATAATGTTAATATACCAACCTATTGAAGTACTGAAATCTGTTTTGTACCTTTGAAATACACTGATAACCACCAAATGCAGGTGGTGATGAGAAAGTCACATGATGAACCAAAGCCCATCACAAGCAGCTTTTAAATAATAACATATACAGTATAGAAGGTGCACAGTGTCATTCACACAAGCACTAAACACCATCATGGTGAGACTCATTAAACTGAAATATGCAATAAACATTAATTTAACAACATTAGATGTAACATACAACCCTAATAAACATAACTGATAAGAAAAACTAAAAAGAAACATAGTTATAACTAAGAAGAAACATCAAATTCAAACAAAATTTGAAATGCAACGCAGGGAATTCTGGGAATGTCAGTTTACGGTTTTCCCTGTAAATTTTACAGGAACTTACCGTTAACCATTTAACAGGTTTTTTACCGTTTTTTTACTGTTAAAATCACGATAATTTTTTACAGTGTATGTTTGGAACGACTTGAGGGTGAGTCAGTGATGACAGAGTTTTCATTTTCAACACAGCAGTAAAAACCAACTGATGCTTCTTGATTATAACTATAAGAGACCTTGACAAGTGAACCTCAGGAAAGTAGTGACAGGAAACTGTATGATCTGAGGACTTTAACGGCACATAAGCGACTCTATCTGTCATCAAAACACTGACAGCAGCGTGTGCTAATACAGTAAACGCGGATCTGACTGACAGCACATTTACTTCACCTGCATCTGCAGAGAGACAGACGCACGGACGCGAGATAATCACGCTAATGGCAAAATGTTTTGGACAGCCATGCTTTCCCACAGACTGAAATAAATGCATTCAGTGTGATTTGAGCGAGGTGACAATCGTCGAGAGAGAGAGAGAGAGAGAGAGAGAGAGAGAGAGAGAGAGAGAGACAGTCCGTGGGGGCCGCGAGCGTCTGACAGCTTAATTGCAGGCGCGCACGCTCAAAGGCAATTAAATTCAGAGAGACAGAGACAGAAAGCGCCAAATGGGACGTGGTTAAGACTCAATTCAGCACTGCTGATGAAACATCATCAAATTCTCCGAAACATTAAAGCAAACTCAGACGGGGCGGTTCCGACCTGTCTAAACTAGTCACCCAACAGAGCAAGAAAAACTCAGATCCAGATCACCCACACAGAGCAAGACTGAAGGGATCGAGAAAAACACGGTCAGAGATCAACTCATGAAAAAATATCACCACAAAATCAGAAAGACAAAATAACCCATTATATTTTCCATAAACAAAACAAAGCCTTTTTTAGGACCATTAGGTTTTTGTGCATTATGACATTATTTTCATGAATTAAACAAAATCAAATTACTGTAATGTGTATATATATTTTTTCATCATTCTCATGGGTGATACTTACAATTTTATTAAAATCAGAATAAATTAAAATAAGCACAACAGAAACAATATATTTAACATTAATATTGTAAAAACAATACAATAAATGATATATATGTATATATATATATACACACACATACACACAAATATTGAGTTTTCTAATTATATTATGTAATGTTTAATTTTCTTTTATAATTATATAAGTTTTATGTTTTATATATTATATATATATATATAGATAGATAGATAGATAATCAAAGCAAAATTTATTCAACATTTCTCACATCATATCACAGTTTATTCACTATAGTTTAGAAAATGGTATATTTTCTCAATTTTTTTCACCATATAAAGATCAAAATGGTAGTGTACTATATATACTGCACAATATACACTATATACTGCATACTATTTTTTGTATGCATAATGTATGCAAATGTAGCAGGCTGTGCATACATATTTAATTTCCATTCTGTGCACAGTATACAGTACATGCAGCTTACTAGAGAAACAGAGTTAGTAGTAGGCCGTAGTAGTGTGTACAGTTGTAAAAGTCTAAAGAGTTCTTGGACTCTGAGTTACAGATCAGATTAAAGTTGATTGGTCACATCCAGGAGCAGATGCTCTACAGCGACGAATGAAAACGCTCTCACAGAAAACCAATTGAACTCTGAGAGGATGTTTATCTGATCAAACAGCAGCCTTTATTATAGCAGAGGCTGAAAACAGCACAACTAATAGAAAGTCAGCGGAGCATTAAACTGCGTTTCATTACTAATTCAGATGAAGAGCTCGAAACGCAGTTAAACAGCAGAACCAATGAAACCTGCGGCACGACTCCTGAAACTCTGTGTCTTCATGCTGTATGCTGAATGACTCCACACAGCTCATGAATAATTAATGAGGGAGTTTATGATTGACAGTCTGTTGCTTAGCAACTCGCTCAAAAATTCCAACTTTTGGCTGAACCCAGTTAACGGAACATTCCAACAACTTTCACTAATGTTTTTGAAACGTTATATAAACGTTCTTAAAGTAAAGTTTATGGAATGTTCTTGTAACTATTTAATGTTTAATACGTTGTCATGACGCTGAGACAAAACATTCTTAGAACAACATTCTTGGAACGTTCTGATGATGTTGTATTTGAGGAACGTTCTAAGAAGCATTTTTGTAACCTTTAATTAACATTCTGATCACGACAAGAAAACTGGTTATTATCGTGTTCTTAGGATATTTAAAAAATAAATGTTCAAGTAACATTAAATTTTGGGTGAAAAAGTTAGTAGAATGTTGTAAAAATGTTTTTTTAACCTTTAAATAACGTTATAATCACAACAAGAAAACTGGAGATTTTAACGTTTTAGAATATATAAAAAAGCATTAAAAATAACACTATATTTTGGGTGGAAAAAGTCATAGAATGTTGTAAAAAAAAACATGAAAATAATGTTATTTTTTACTTTCTAAGAATAATTTTTATTTTCTAAGAATATTATAAATAAATGAAAAAAAAAGTTCAAATAACTTTATATTTAGGATAAAAATAAAGTTAGTACAGCGTTTTCGTAACCTTTAAAGAACATTATATAATTGGACATTTGAATGTTTTTGACACATTTCTAAACTATGTTTGCACACATTTTTATAACCTAAATTTGTTAGCCGGCTTAAGACTCAAATCTGAAGTATCTCATATTCAGAAACAGGTTGACCAATTATAACCGAGGTCATGTAAGCTGCACATAAACTGTCTAATTAATTACCGTAAGGGTCTGAAAGCAGGTGAAAACTCCTCAACTAACATTAGAAGTGAACTTCAGCTGGGAAAAATTACAACATGACCTCTCGAAACTCACTCATCTGTAATAAAAGTGCATGTATTCTGAATATTTAATATGTTGAATCTCTTTTCTTCTCTCAGTGGAGCTGTGAAGGTTTTCTTGAGCTTCAGGGAAACATCTGAAGCATGAACGAGAGAAATGCCGGTCTGGATCTCACACAACATTCATCTGCAGAAGCAAATGAGCATCTCTGACCTTCAGGCGTCGACATATTAATAGCAGATCTCTAAAAGACGGATCTGAAGAAAGGCCAGACAGCTTTATGAAGTGAAGCTTGTAGCTGCTGTATTTTTGTGTCCCTCCTTCAATGCTTTATGAGATGGTTTTATCACGATAGCACCTCGGAAATAATAATCCAACTGTTTCTGAACATGACGTTTAAATGCTTTACAGACAGGAATGAAAGACATATGAAGTGAAATATGCAGCATATATTAGGTTCAACTAAATGAAAACAACAACATGGAGTTGTGCCTTTGGCTACCAAAAGAGTTTCAATGGAAAAACGCAGTGATTTAATCTGGACTTAAACTGTTTCCAGGAAAATAGCCCAGGGAAGCTTAATTCAATTCTAGTGAAAGCCCACAGCATCCGTGGAGCCGGTGATGGATCGCGTCTGAAGGAAAGCAGCGTAAGACGCTCTATATCTGTATATTCTCCACAGTCTAAAGGTCAGAGGACGGTGTTTCCAGACTATTAGCAGAGGAAGAGAAAGCGTGCCGCTGAGATTGTGCTCATTGTTTATGGAGCATTTGCCGGGCGTTTCTGGGAGTTTTTATACAGCGAGTTCATATGCAGATGACAACATGCTATTCCTTCAGTCAAGCAGATCTTCATTAAAACACACAGATCACCAGACGACCGGCTCCGTTCAGCCAGATTACTGTTAATCCTCCAAAAGAACTTCTTAAATGTCTTGTTCTTGAAAACAAATGTTTATGGCATTTGTAACAAAAGATTAGATTTAATAGCTCATATTATCATAAGAATTTGATTTTTTTTATTTTCTGTTTTTGCTTTAATTATATATACTTCGAGGTTTAGTCATTTTATTATTTGCTTTAGCAGTTGTATTATTTTTTATTTATTTTTAAAATGTATTTTAGTTATTGTAGTACTTTGAGTTAAGCTCATAGACTGTAAAAAAAAAAACATTAAAAATGTTGCCTTGGAAACTAGCTGAAATAAATAAGTGTTTTATATTTTATTTCAGTTGAAGTTATTTTATTTAAGAAATTATTTTATTAAGAAAATTAGTTTTAGTTTTAGTTAACTATAATTTTTACTAAATAGAATTTTCCTTAAAGTCTTAAATTTTTTAATCATTAATACATTGGGATTTTCTTGGGGTTTAATAACTAAAAAAAAATAATAATAATAATAAATGAAACAATAAATTAAAAAAATACAAATAAAATATTTAGATATTTTGAAGCAACTTTTAACACACAAAACTGAGTGTCATTTCCCATTTTAGAGTTTTCTTAACAAAATACTTATAACAAAATACTTGATAAATTTAAAGCAGCAATCTTTCATACATACCATATTCTTATTATAGTATATACTATAAGTTTCAAACACAGCCCATATATGTGAATTTTTTTTTAAATTATATATATATATATATATGTTTTAAACCAAAACAGTCTTTTTAAATTCATAAATGATTTCCTCCAAAATATTTCAGGAATTTTTCAGCCTTTTAAATACTTTTATCTTTACTTCTGGTATCATGGTTCTGTATGAATTGCTTCTGAATATATTTTTTAACTTGACAGATTTCCACAGCAAAAGAGGGAAATACAAAACCAAATACAAACGACTTTTAACAGATGCAGTGAAACAGAAGTTCAGAAGTGCTGGAAAATGTCAGATGTGGCCGAGACTCATAAATATTAGTCACAGACCAGCAACTTCACTTCAGCGCGAGAGAGACAGATTTAATTAATCACAAAGCCTATCTCTGCCCCCAATAACAAAACTTTACTTCTTCCATTAAACTGCTGTCCCACTCTGGAGTATTTTCCTGTCATATCCGCTCAGATAAGCCCGTGCGCGCGTGAGTGTGTGTGTGTGTGTGTGTGTGTGTGTTTCTTAGGTTTATTAGCGGAGCTCCTGAGATCTCCTGTATCTGATATCAGAGTGGAAACGCACCTGCTCATGGATTTTATCGGTGACTTTGGCAGCCGTGCGACACTAAATTCATCCACAGAGGCGGAAAGCGAAGGAACCGCAGCCAGAGGAGGCTTGGAGCTGCAGAGATGTCATTTCTCCACGACTCGCGCCGCCCATAACAAACAGACCCGGAACAACCAGTCATTTAGGACCACAAATGAGCCAGAAATCAACACTTTCTTAAAACATCACTTACTTTCTTCAGTAAACCACAAAAGGAGACGTTTAGCCGAATGTTCATGCTGCTCTTTTCCATTCAGAACCGATCACTGATGGCTTCAGAACATCTCCTTTTGTCTTCTACGGGAGAAAGAAACTCAGACAAGTTGAAGAGTGTTAGGTAATAGTTTACTGTACTTAATAACGCATAATCATTTTACACGTAGTACATGAAACAGTGTGGTTTCAACAGTATCATGCTATGCAATATTGTTGTCACATGACCTCACTATGTTGTATTTTTAATGCAGAACATGCCGTCCAGTCGAAAATATTAGATTATTGACAGTCCAATCTAAAAACGAGCAAAGAAATGTAAGAAACTGCAGATTTTACATTCATTCGTCATGGAAGATTAAGTGCATTGCATTGTGGGATACAGTATTATAGTTGTGTACCAGAGTTATTTTAGTAAAATTAAGATGCTGTTAGTTTTTGTCTTCATTTTAATTTGAATGTTTCAGTAATTTTTATTCGTTTCTTTAAAAGATGCCTGTATAGTTTAATTAATTTTTTATTTCCGTTAAGTTTTAGTTATTTAGTACATCAAGTTAAACTAAATAAAACTGGGAAGCTGAAAACAATTTCCAGTTAACATTTATGGAATAAAACAATAATGGTATTTGTGACTTTTTTACCTCGTTTATTTTATTTTATTCCTTGGCAGAAACATTTCTCACATTCTGACTTTTCTTCTCAAAATTGCAAGTTTAAATCTTGCTTATGTTTTTAAAATTGCAAAAAAATAGTCTGAATTGTGAGATATAAACAGAATTGCAAGAACTGTTTTTGCAAAGGAATAAAAAAGGTAATTGCACGTTTTTATCTCACAATTCTGAGTTTTATTTTGAACTTCCGACTTTTTTTTTTTTAGAATTGCGAGAAAGAAAGACTAAATTGTGAGATAAAAAGTCATGGAAGTGACATAAACAAGCTTCCGTCTGACTAATTTTAGCTCTCATTGTCTTCTCAGGCTATAGAGGTGAGTGTGACGAGATCCAGTCCAAACCCCAGTGAGACGCTGCCTACTTTAAGACAACATTTTTAGGCCTAATCGGCACAGCCTTTATACAAAGACACCGTGTTGTGACCAAATTAGAATTCAACCGCAATTAGGCCTCACAGCCTCTCGCTGGGGTTTAGGACGACACTCAGAGTCAGACGGGTGCAGAAGGTTCCCGTGTGCTCCAGACACTAATCATCAGGTCTCTTCTGCGTGCGGTTGATGTAGCCAGAGGGTCTCATTAGCCGAGAGCGATCCGGACGCCACAGACAGCCTGGCATTGTGTTATATTTTAAGGAAGCCAATTGGGAAATGATGAAGAGCGGTAAACAAGATGCTATGGGATGCTGTTATGGCACACAGCAAAGATGAGTGCATTAAAAACGTCCGGGCGAATAAAATGCGGCTCTGCGGGGACGAATCAATACCGTAATGCAGAAGCTCCTTTATGCATGTTCGACCCCAAAAATAATCAATTCTCAGTTACCATCTCTCTGCAGGACTACGAGGGGCAATATTCACTCCTGCACTGGAAATCTGTTCAACGCTCAAGGCTCTCAGATATGTTTTACCCCGCAGCTCTCTGATTACAATCACTGTTTCCAACTTCACTTCAGATGGAGCCATAAAAACCTGCCTGTACAGCCATACTGTGATTACACAGAGGAAACTGTAGGCTTGGTTAAAACTAAGCGAAAAGAAAGATAACGTCTTAATTTTTCTACATTCTTAAAAATAAAGGCTCTTATTTTGGATAATTTGAAGAAACTCCAAAACTCCATTCCATCCATGGAATCTAAAATATTATATGCAAGTCCATTTTCACCATGGAATTTAAAATTTTTTACATCTTTACTCGCAGTTCTGAGTTTATATCTCATAATATTCTTGCAATCCGGACTTCTCGCAATTCTGAGAATTGTGAGATATAAACAGAATTGTGAGTAAAAAAATCTGAATTATAAGATATAAAAGTTATTTTAAAGTTCATATTGCTCTCGCCAATAAAAAACAAAGATGTTAACTGCAACTTTAATTCTAACTTTTCTTACCAGAATAGCGAGTTTAATGTATATCAAGCTATAAACTCACAATTGCTTGAAATCTCATAATTCTGAGTTTATATTTTGCAGTTTTGAGTTTACATCAATTCAGGGTTTTTTGGCCAGTAAATAAAAAATGGAAAATAGAAAAGTTTATATCTCACTGTTAGAGTTCAGACTTTTCTTCAGAATTATAAAATGGAATGTTTCCTTATTGTTTGCATAATAACCAAGAAAAAACGTTTTTAAACATATTGAACATTCAAAGAACATTAAGAAATAATGCTTTTATAACTTAATGGGAACTTTAGCAAAACGTTCTTAGAACATATTTTTCAAAATCATATATTTTAGGTAAAACAGTAGTCTGAATTGTAAGATAAAAACACAGAATTGCATGAAAAAAGTCAGAATTGTAAAATAAACAGTTGCAATTTTATTTTTTTCTTTCCGAGGCGGAAACGGCCTTCCATAGAAAAACAAAAAAGCAACTAAAAAACTTATTTTTTTACATTTTTTTTTAAAGATTTGATCTTTGGGGAAGCAAAAACAGTTCCATGGCATCGCTGTAAAAGAAAGTATCTTCTCAGTATTTTTGAGAGTGTAATATCTTTCTCTCTTGCAGGTCTGATAAGACTGAAATAAAGGCAGGATATTGCATGCATCTCTATCTGACAGCTGAGGGACCTTTTCTCTCTGGACCTCTGGATTCTTCACATTAATTGTCTCAAACTCAATATATGCCCTTTCTTGTAGGTTTGCCCAAACATTCGTCGCTCTGACAGCAGACCGATTGATATTTCCATCTCAGATGTGCAGATGTAGCAGAACTCGGCGTCTCTGAGAACAGAATAAAGGTTAGCGATGCTTCAGCAGGCCACTTCCTCTACTGCCGCCAAACTATTTAGAGAGACTCACGATTCCAGCGAAAACAACAAAGATCCAAGACTTCAGTTCCCATTCAAGGCCTCTTCCGGGATTTGCTTCAATTGCAGCTCCAAAAATCCTCCCGATCTGTAGCTCTGCTCCAAAACCTGTGCTGTTTACCGTCTACATAGACAGCACCCTTCTAAAGCAGCATACTGACACAGAACCCAGCTCACAGAAAACATGCTTAGAAATGGAAAACGCTCTTCCAGTTATGTTAATATGTTCTCAAACATTAGCACAAAAACATTGTTTATACGGTACATTATTCACTGAACTTTTTTTTTTTTTTTCTTGGAACATTTAGATGATTGTCTGACATTTTTTAAATGTTACATGTTTCAGAATGTTCATATAAGATTCAAAAGTAACATTCCTGTAATGTTTGATGAAATGGAATGTTCCTTTAACATTATAAAAATACTTTTAAAAACTGGGCTTTTTAAACATTCAGAAGTTATCATTTTTGGAAACTTTATGGAAATTTGGCAAAATATTTTTAGAACTCATTTTAGCTGCAGAGATTAATCTGAAATTTTTAATCAGATATAGTTTCCGATATATATATATATATATATATATTAGGTGAACTACTCAATTTTTAATTAGATTGAACTATATTTATTGATACCTTCTGGTACAGAACTTAAAATAAGTCTCTTCTTCATGTCTCTTGACTCAACTGCCATATTTAACCTTGTAAAGCCTGCAAAACTAGTATAAAAATCTTTGTTTTGGAAGAGTTTGAAAGAGTGGAAGAGTTTATTGAACCTTTAGGCAAAATATAAAAGATAATCTGCAGCAGTGTTTTATGTTTTGTATCATATTTGATCCATCAGGCTTTTATGGCTCATATAGTCTGATATAGTGAGAATTTGGAGGAAAAACAGATCAATTTTATTCAGAGACTCAAACGGAGCAAAAATATTTTGCGAAAGATGCTGATATTTATAAGATGAAATTCTGATGCTTGTAATGTAAATCAATAAGATCTTCATAACAGATACTGACATAAAATGATGTAAAGATCAGTGGTCACTCTATATCTCCAATAATATGTCTTAGTAAGATGAGATTGAAATGATCCAAACATATAATGCAATGCAATGCTGATTGAGAGATGAAGAAATAAAGGCTCCTCAGAAGATGTGAGATGAAGATCATTCCTCCGCTGAGGAACAGTGACAGTAAAGCTTCTGGAAACAAACAAACGCTCCTCAAAAGATCCTGATGATCAGATTTGAGACTAAAACATAATTGATGGAGAATCAAGTAAAGCTGAGCTGCTTCAGTCCAGTAAGTGTTCATCTGGAAATATCTTACTGAAGTTATTCTGACGTTTACTTAACAAAAATCAGTCAAGATTTGACAGCAGAAAGACTCGTGAAGCAGCAGCTGAAGCTGGACGTTTGTACAATTACACTAAAAGAGCTTTTACTTGATAAAAAACTCCAAACTATCAATCAAAAGGCATGGAGTAGATGGTGACATGTTTTTTTCAGCAAAGTTTGATGTCGATCATTTAGAGGCCTTAGAAATGATTTTTTTTATGGTTCCTACTATTTAGAACAGCCTTTGTCGCTATAGTGCACCTACAGTATGCTCCCTTAAAATCCTGCCTACCTAGGCGGCTCACTAGGTTTTGGAGCAGATGCACATGTGTGTGTTAGTGAATAAGTTGATCAGTGTGAAGAGGAGAGCGCCATCCCCTCGGCTCATTACCCAGAATGCAGCAGTGCTCGTCAACATACCAGCAGCAGTGATAAATCCTCTTTTATTTGCAATTAAACTCCTCTTAATAGCAGTCCAGCGGCCATCGATTTCCCAGCGAACGCTCCTCCAGCTGAAGAGGACGGACTCTGTAATCGGGAGGAAACAGGGAAATTTCACAGCGCGTTTCCTTCAGATCTACTTTAGAAACACACATTAACACACACACACACTCGCACAGGACCAAAGCGTAATTAAAGTGGGCTTTGGAAGTTCTCTGTGCTAAAGCCATAAGCTCTAATATGACTATAAACATCATATTTGCTCGACCTGTTTTCATGACTTTTTATGAATCCTGGTTAAAGAGGAAAGCAAAACAACAGGTTTATATTAAGTCAAGAAAATCCCAATTTCGTGCACAACTGAAATAAAAAAAAAATGGTGTAGGATTTATTTTGAAAGTATTTTCATTTAAAAAATGACTACATTTTGCAAATAACTTTGTAAAATCCCACCCCCTTAGTTACTGTTGCTATGTCAGACAAGCCATGGCACTCTTACGCCACACATCAAAACCTCGCAAAGTCCTGACTTTCCACACTGATCAAAGACAAGACAGAGCTCAAATTTTTTGGTATAAAAAAAGTTTCAGCTTTCAATTTTTTTTTCCCCTTTTTAAAGAAATTCAAATAATAAATACCATTTTGTGACTCTTTCATGTGTCGTGACAGATCACTGTAGCACCTCTGTCCGACTGTCTCTTCATATTTACTATTATTTATAGCACAAAATAAACATGAATGAACATCAGAAGGTTTGTTGTTTCAACCATGGAAAGACGTCGATACACAGTTCAAGTCCACAGATGTTGATCTACTCTCTTGTCTGGTTTGTTTGCCGGACAAACTGGCAGATTCAGCATTATGATGGATCAGATCACCTGTCAATCAAACTCCTGGCGAAGAGTTAATTAAATGTGACATTTTAAAGTATAAAAACTGAAATGGTATATGTACTCAAACAATTTAATAAGCTTTAAAAAAAAAATCATTTTTACAGTGTAATAATACCATTTACAGAATGCCATGGTATTATATGTCCAAAAAACATAGTACTACGAACCATGGTACCATATACCATGGTAATTCTGTGAACGTCAAACTTTGAATAACAGCAGATACAAACCACAGTAAGGATTGAAGTAATACCACAACATTTTTATATATATGATGGTATTTACATGGTACGTCTAAGAAGACCATTGTAGTACCATGGTACAATTAGAAAAAAAACATGGTATTACCGTGGTAATGTTTGGGACTATGTTTGGTAAGCATCTTAATTAAACATCCACCTGTTAATAATTCAACTTAAAAACTTAAGTTCAGTTAAAATTTTTAAGAATAATTTGAATTTATTTCCACTCATTTCCATTTTTAGTTCATGTAAATGATACTAAATTGACCAAAAATGTTTAGTTCAATCTCATATAACTTAAAAATATGAAACAAAAATGGATTACAATATTTTGTTGAGTTAAAGTAATGGGGGGAAAAAAACATGACCATATAATTTTTTCACAGTCAAGGATGTTTGAAGCACAATGATATTTGAATATGGTAATCACTCTGTACCATGTTATTACCATCACTCTACCGCGGTAAGCTACATAATGAAAAGAAGGTCTGTTAGTCATAATTGCGAATACAAAGACAAATAACAATTATCAAGGTAATTTGGATTTGATACTTCATTAAGCACAATTTCGGGGTAGTTGATCACAAGCCGTCGCTCTGTGTGGAGTCGCCATGGCAACCGTAATAAGACAGACAGGAAGTGAATGTGAAAACGCTAATTAGTGCAGCTGGTGATTCTATCAGTACCGCGGTATCTCTGCGGTCACTCGCCACTCATTAATCAAACATTCCCATAATGTTTTATGAGACTGTACTGAATTCATCAGTCTGGAATATAAGCGTACTGCGCCATCTCATTCTTTAACGCCTATGGGCGAGACTTCCGGTTCATTAGCTGCTACAGGGAAATAACGAGAAACGGTAAAACTGTTTGTGTTCATAATTAACCCATTGAATCCTACCGTTCACAATGGTAACTGTAAAGAAGGTTTTCATTTATAAAGCTCTAAAAATGTTACTGGCATGGTGCTTTAATGCATTTCCTGCAAATATGGAAAAAATAAAGGGTCTCAATTAAATATGTGCATTGTCACATGGTTAGTTCAAATTGTCACATGACCAGAGCAGTTTACTTCCTGTTTGCACCATGAGAAGATGATGGCTCTAAAACAAAAGGCTAGTAAAGTATGTTAACAAAGATATAACAAAGATTTTTGATGCATGTTATCTTTAAGGTGTCTAGCATTAATATATATATCCACAATTATTAAGTTTTGTCATAGAATGAGTAAACATGTTGATGGCAACAATAGTGACCGGTGGGATAATACAGTGCATATAGGTATACATATACATAGAATTGCAGCATTAGTGAAGGTTGCACTAAAATGTTGCAATGACAAAGTTACAGTGAATATTTAAATTCAAATGTTACAAATTAACTTACAATATTGATGTTAGCACTAATATGTGACCCTGGACCACAAAACCAGTCATAAGGGTCAATTTTTTGAAATTGAGATTTATGTATCATCTGAAAGCTGAATAAATAATCTTTCCATTGATGTATGGTTTGTTAGGATCAGACAATATTTGAAAATCTGGAATCTGAGGGTGCAAAAAAATCTAAATATTGAGAAAATCTTCTTTAAAGTTGTTCAAATGAAGTTCTTAGCAATGCATATCACTAATCAAAAATGAAGTTTTGATATATTTACGGTAAGAAATTAACAAAATATCTTCATGGAACATGATCTTTACTTAATATCTTAATGATTTTTGGCATAAAAGAAAAATTTATAATTTTGACCCATACAATGTATTTTTGGCTATTGCTTCAAATATAGCTGTGCTACTTAAGACTGCTTTTGTGCTCCAGGGTCACATATAACAGCTTTATGACATATGTTACAATACAGTATGTTAATGGTATTTTTTTGTCTTTTATCTCAGTATTCTTATCAGTGTTGTATAAGGGTTTTTATGCATAATAGTAACCCTAGAATCATGTGATGAAACCGAGTTTAAAATATCTGGGCTGAGATCTAAAAAATTTTTATGACTGTAGAAATGTGTTAATTTAGTATACACATTATCCCACGGTCACAATTGTGACTGACCATAAAACACTATTTTTCACACACTTTTCCACACAATTATTGATTATTGCAGAATGTTACTAATGACACATAATTTGGATATTTTCATGTCTGGGAAAAATTTGGGATTAAACGTGTTAAGATATTACATTAAAATGATATGGTAAGACACCAATTTTCAACATCAAGCAGCAAAACGAGCTGTTTTGTACAGCTAAAAATACCTGGACGCGGATGAGACCAGAAGCTAGACCCATAGATTTTACAAATCTCTTGCTCTGACAGGAAGAAACAGGTGGACACGCATTTATTTCTTCAGAGGTGAGATGAAATGGGAAATAGCATGCAGTATGCAGGCAGCAGCAGTGTGTCTCTCGGCCATCAGAAGGCGCTGCGGCTCAAGGATCACATCTGAAATCACCGGAAAAAAGTCTAAATAGGGCTGAAGTCTGGAGTTCACTTGAAAGAAAAGGCAAAGTTGACTAATAAACCGGACAAGAGAGGGAGAGAGAGAGTGTCTTGCATAACACATCATGGTGTAGGAGGAGAAGTTTGTCTTCTCTGTGAAGAAAGAAAAGGCCAGACGGCCACCTGTGGACTAAAAAGTGAACTAAAAATAGCATACAAACACAGAGAGAGAAAAAGAGAGAGAGAGAGAGAGAGAGAGAGAGAGAGAGAGAGAACTGCAGCAGCTTGTTCTCTATTGGATTCATTTAGAAAGTCTGATGAAAAAAACTCCCATTTTACTGGCAAAACAGGCATTTCCAAGTAGAATACTGAGTAAGGAATTGCTGAAAAAACAACAATAGAACATCACAGAAAATTCTAAAGGTTTCCACTATAAATACCATTAAAAACCATCAGCTTTTAACCATTAAAAATGGTTTTCTGTAGTGTGTTTTGGGACATATTCCATTAGGATTTACTGGTTTTAATAAGCCACCAATACTAGAAGGTGACCAATTACCAGTAGAGACCCACAGGGTCCATTACAGTTTCCATTAAAACCAACACAAGTCCCATTATAACCAGTACAGGTTTTGTGATGGTGTCTATTGTTTTGTTTTTTTTTAGCAGGGAAAGAATGACTAACCGCTATCTGTGTGCTGGTGGTTAACACTAAACTGAAGTCAGGCGGAGAGGAAAGTCGTTTCAAAGGTGCTGCAAGTTATTACATTTTGATGAAAGATATTAAAGACAAACACTTTAGTTTCTTCAGAACATCGTCAGTGAATTATTCGCTCACGGGAACATGTATTAAGACAGTAAACAGAGTCAATTTAGATTTGATGTTGACTCGCGGACTGATTTGTTTATCGTGATTCTTCAGCGCGTTCGTGACAAAGACAAAACCAAACGAGCTGTTTTATATTCACGGACCGTCGGTGAAAAGCTGCGGATGACGGCGCATTAAACTTTATCAGTGAGTTGTGCAGCACCTGAATAATTGATTTCTTTGTGTTGTGACAGTGACAAAGGTCTGAGACTTGCCGGGTGGATCAGTAATTAACAAAAGCACTTAATTAAAGAAAGAAAGAAAAAAAACACCGTGACCATGAGTGTGTTCATGATAAAAAATCCCTGCCAACACACGCACACTATATTAGTCAGAGACTTCCACTGTCTTTATATCAGCTTTTGATTTATCACCAAATCTAGCACCTTACAATCAGCGTCAACAAACATTAAGATTATTATTTATAAAAGGATTGTTTGTTCAAATTACTTTATTATATATAAAGTAAATCAGTATGTTAGCATAGGCTATCTAAAGTAAATTAGTAAATGGTAAACCAACTTGAAAAAAAAAGTAAATATAAAAAGTAAATGAAAAACATAACTAAAAAGAATTATTTTAAGGGGTAATACACACATAGCCTATAGATTATTAATTAATACATTTTCCATCTATCTATCCATGCATCCATCTATATTTGTCAGATAATAAAAATATCATACATGAATAATTGTATTTATGGTATATTTACATTTATGCATTTAGCAGACGCTTTTATCCAAAGCGACTTACAGTGCATTCAGTCTATACATTTTTTTTTAATCAGCATATTTATATTTATATAATATAAAATAATTATATAAAATTATAATTATAAAATAATATAATTTATATAAATATATATTAATAATTATAATATAAAATGTAACATTTATATAATATAAATGTATTCAAAATGTAAACAAATTTATAATTTATAAATGCATACTTAATATAAATGTATTAAATATTATTTATTACTATTATATAATTAAGTACAATACTAAAAATGTGAATAAAAATTGTACTTAATATATAAATATACAATATTAATGTATTAAATAAAAAATATATACATAGAAAAATAAATATTTAAAAAAAAAAAAAAAAAATGTATTTGTTTAAAACACCCTCCATCATTTGAAACTTTACAAATGTGACAAAATCAAACTGATCATTTGAAATCGTTTTATTTGTTTTTTTGTTTTCAAATGGACTCACACAACAATGCCAGATATGGATCTTTAAAATGTAGATTTGCTAATCGATGTAAATTTCAGTTCAAGACTGTATTGAAAAGCTAAAACACCATCATGCAGAAAGAGAGAGAGAGAGACGGCCTAAAAGAGTGAGAGAATCTGGAGAGGGTGACATCTCAGGAGTGAGACGCGTCCTGCTGGAGAGAGAGCGAGAGAGAGCGAGAGAGAGCGAGAGAGAGAGAGAGAGAGAGAGAGAGAGAGAGGGAGAGAGAGGGTGAGAGAGAGAGAGAGAGAGAGAGAGAGAGAGAGAGAGGCTTCAACAAACCTGTTTAACACTACAAGCGCACAGCAGCTGAGAATTCATTTATTTTTGCCACAACAACAAATTCAAAGGGGCACAAAAGCAAACGTGCGTGTCAGCAGAACGACTGTAATATTTGTTCTTTGAGCATCTAATGCGACGGGAATGTCGTTGAGCTGAAGGAGGGAAACCGGAGTGCAGGGAAATTCATCAGCTCTATGAACTATACAAACCACTCGTTCCTAATTAACAGTCTGAGAAATTAATGTACACGTTATCATATACACTCGCTCTAGTCTGAACTCTAAAGTCCGTGTTTAGTGGTGTTAAGACAGGCGTTCCCATTGGTCCTGATGGGAGGCATGAGTGACAGGTCCATCAGCCAATGGCTGACTCTGATCAACTAGAGGGGAAATTAAGCACCTCCCCCAAATAAAATAAAAAGGTCATGGATGAAAACAAAACAAAAGGAAACCTAGAGGAGCTACAGCAGCCAGCGGGCAGAGACAGAGAGGGGGGTGTGTGTGTGTGTGTGTGTGTGTGTGTGTGTGTATGTATGTATGTATGTATGTGTGTATATGTGTATGTATGTGTGTGTGTGTGTTTTTGCTGGATCCAGTGGTTGTGGTCAGAACCTCTCCGCTGCCGGCAGCATCCGTCTCACTTCAGTAGATCTCTGATGGCCTCGTTCTCGGCCGCCTCGAACGCGCTAAGACCATCCGGACCTTTCCGTTCCTTATCAGCACCCTGGAGGAACACACACACACACACACACACAGACAGAGTTATTAAACATGCAAGTCCTGCAGCAGAAACAAACACACACACTTGCATTCACCCTTATAAACCCACAGGTTCACATGCAGTGTGTGTGTGTGTGTGTGTGTGTCTCCAAGCGCTGAGACGAGATTGAGACACACTTATACAACACTGCGGTGATTCAAGACCAAACTACTCTTAAACACACACACACTATTACACACAGCTCTAATACACACAACCACCACACTATTACACAACACTATAGTTTACAGCAAAGCATTTTATCTTAAAACATAAATGTTACAAAGTCATTTTTCTGTGATTTTTCTCATAACAGTTGTGATTGCAACATAAAATAATCCCCAGGTTTTCTGCGCTTCTTTGTTGGGCTGCACAATTTAGCCAAAATGTTTTGATTATATATTAATATGGCTATTATTATTATTATTATTGCTATTACTACTACTAATAAATAAATACATAAAATAAATTATAACTGTAAAGTAGATGAGTATTTAATAATAATAACAATAATAATAATAATGCATTTATTTTACAGTAGAATTCTAAAATTTCAATAATATTTATTCTTAAATTACATTCTCATCGTCAAACGTAATATTTCTATAATTTTGGAAAAACAACAATTGCAATGACAACAAATATTATATTATATTATATATATATATATATATATATATATATATAGTACCATGAATCAACAAATAATGAGTATTTAATCATCATAATCATTTAATTTTTTTACAATACAGATGCAAAATTTCATTTATTATTCATTCAATTAAATCACAGCCTTTCATAGGAAAATGTAATTTTTCAGTGATTTTTCTGATAGCGGAGCTTGTTTGTAGGGCTGCACAATTTGGCCAAGAATTTTGTGATTATATATCAATATGAATATATTATTATTACCACTACTAATACTAGTGAAAATTTACACAAAATATATTATAACTGTAAAATAAAAAAGGTATTTAATATTCATCATCATTTTATTTGACAGCACAACTGTAAAATTACAATACTAATATTTGTTATTAATTTAATGAAACTACAAGCTTTATAGTCAAAGCTGTTTTTTTGTGATTCTTCCTGTAACAATTGTGATATAGTGGGAAAAAAAGCTCAAAAGTGTGATGTGCTTGTTTGTAGAGCTGCACAATTTGTCCAAAAAAATGTGTAATTATATATTTATATAACTATATTATTATTTTTATTGTTATTAATTGCTAAATAAAATATTAATCATTTTATTTTTCAGTATAACTGTAAAATTAGTAATATTCATTCATTATTGATTTAATTAAATCACGGCTGTTCAAAGTTTTTTTTTTTTTAATTTTTTAATTTAATTGTGCAAATGAGTTTTTCATGAATCCATATGGAAGCAAAGTTGCTGCAACAGCGAGCGGTTTAGAGGAAGGAAAGCTGCATTTCTTTGCACTGCTTGTGATAAGCTGTCCATCCTACAGAAACAGTCCTTCAGAGTTTCCCCTGACAAAAATCTTACAACAAAAAAAAATTCAGTAGACCAAAAATACACATTTTACAGTCAAGCGAGCGCTAAAATATTGACATTCCTGTGCTTCTGCTCCCTTCAAGAAATAACACAGCTCAGTGAAACAGGTTCTGTGTGAACGGCCCCTAATTCTGCAGTTTCATCCAAAATAACCAGACTCCAAAGTTCTGCTAGATTTCACACGACACGACATTATTCAAGAAATAAAGAACAATTTAAAGCAGATTAGCCTTCCGCCTGACCAATAAGAGCTGATTACAGCGAATCTCATGCATAATCTACAGGAGCCGGCCCCGTGGGGCCCCTCAAACACGAGGGTAATCGAGCAGCCCGCCGCCCTTTACAGAAATATTATCCTCGGGGCGGATCGATGCGGCGTATTGATCGTCTCTGAATTATTCCTCTTTACACACAGGTCAGAGTTGGAGGCTTCAGCCGCGAGCGTTCAGAGCTCAAACCGAAGGCCATCAAACATCTGAAGAGCCATCGATTTCTTCATTCACTCGCCAGCGGGTGCCGAACACACACCACTTCATTCTTTAGTTTCACATCTCTCGCCGCATAATAAACGTCTGTTTAGCTTGCTGTTTGTTGCCTGCGCTGTGGTCAGCGCTGATGCATGCTGGGTAGAAACTCACGATACAAAACTGAATACAAAACCATATCAGCATTAATAAAAGTTTGTCGAATGTAGACTGTGAGGATCATAATTCCTCCTCATCTACTCAAACTAAACTGCAAACATTTTAAAATAGCGGACAACACAACCATGAGTTTATTAGCATATCATTTGCATATCAACACCTATTGGGCATTCAGCAGCTTGGTGAGTTGTGGCTCAATTAATATGCGTAGAGATTAACTAATCACAGAGCTCATTTACAGGTTGAGATCTCAAAGATACAGCAGGTTCATTTTAGGTAGGGATGCATGATAAACTATATTGCCAAAAGTATTGGGTCGCCCCCTTCTAATGAACAGGTTTGACTACTTTAGTCATTTCTATGAGTACAAATCTTAATGTTAAAGCATATAATGATATTCTAGGAAATTGTGTGCTTCTAATATTATAGCAACAGTTTGGACAGGACCCTTTTCTATTCTAACATGACAATGCCTCTGTGTATAAGACAAGGTTCAAAAAGAAAATGATTGATTGAGTCAGTGTGGAAGAACTTGACTGGTCTGCATAAAACCAAGTCCTAATCCCAGTTGAACACTGGCTCTGGTGTGACTGTAAATGCAGACCTTGAGCCAAAAACTCATCACCAAACACCAATGACTTGTACATATGGGTACAGTCATTTTAGACACTTCCAAAACTGTTGCAACAGAGATGGAAATACAATTTTTAAATACATGAATTATGTCCCCATCGTTGTTGCCACAGATTTGGAAGTGCATTTTTCTGTTCTAAAGAAGGGGGTGTCCCAATACTTTTGTCTGTATAGTGTATGTACAAGTCATTGGTGTTTGGTGATGAGTTTTTGGCTCAAGGTCTGCATTTACAGTCACACCAGAGCTAGTGTTCAACTGGGATTAGGACTTGGTTTTATGCAGACCAGTCAAGACTGAATCAATCATTTTCTTTTTGAACCTTGCCTTATGGCAATTTAGTGTATATCGGCCACCATATCGGTATCTGCCGATAAATGTTCATTTTTACTGTTATCGGTATCAGCCCGATAAGAAAATTTGGCCGATATCTTAAAGCCGATAAATAATGTATTATTTCCTACAGAGACACTTCAGATCCACACTGTTTGGCATAATGGTTTTGAAATGCTTGAAATATGAATGGAATCAATAAGGACAATACACTTAAGTCTGTCTGGCAAGTGTGTCATAAAGGCTACATAAAATTATAATGTGAATATTACTGTAAATAATGTTGTGGAATCTTTGTGCGTGCGTTGAGCGCGTCCACAACGGAGCTACACCTCCATGACAGTTAAGTTCGCTTGTGCATTTGCAGCCTTTTGTGTAATTGTACGTTGTAATATTGTTTATGTATATCTGCTTTATCTCATATATAATGCGTGTTAAGTTAACAGAGCTCAGCTCAGCGCACGCAGCTCAAACAGCAGCGCACAACATTAATAACTATGATTAGAAATGGCGTGTATATAACATTCTTATAAGAACATTATTATAATAAAACATTGTGAATTCTTTGGGGTTTATTTGCCGTGTTTCAGCTCATTGTTATGGGAAGAGCCAAAAGCGCATCCACGAGTTACACAGCTGACTAGCGCATAACTAGTTCAAGATAACTTGTGCATTTCCGTCTTTTTGAGCATATATAAGTTGTAATATTATGTTTATGTTCTATACCTGTTTCTCATATAGCCTAATTAACCCGCTAACAAGCGCTTCAGTTTACCGGTGTTCATTAAGCTCTTCAGCTACAGCGCACGCAGCTCCAACAGCAATGCAGCTATTTAAAACAGTGGTATTAATTTGTTACTTCAAAATTATTGATGCATTATTAATAATAACCACCACTTTTATTTTTCTCTTATTATTTTCATCAAAAATATGGTTTAGTAATTAAAATCATTTTTATTATTGTCCGTGCAGAGGCTATTCCGTTTTATTGATCCATAGTGCATGCATTTTGATTCTTTACACACGTAAGTAATGATGACTTGTTTGCATTATTTTATTTATTTGTAAGACTTTTGAGGAAATTTGGTAAAATTATTTATTAAGTAAACCCAAGTAAAATTATTTTTAAAACATACACTGTTAAAACTAGGCTGCTTTGATGATGAGACCATTTTTGTAAACAGGCTCTCAAAAATTTGATAAAAAAATTGGATTTAGATTTATCGGCCAACATATCGGTTATCGGCTTTCAAATATAAAGAATTATCGGTATCGGCCAAAATGTTCATATCGGTGCATCCCTAATTTTAGGGATGATCATAAAAAACTAAATTAACAATTAAATTCTGACTTGACAAACATGTCACACGAGTTATTAAAATTTAAAATAGAAATTGAGATATTTAAAGACATTAACTTTTTTTATATATACTGATAGCTGATACTCTAAAACTATTTTATTTCTTTTTTTTGTTTGTTTGATTTAGTTATTTGTTATTAAAATTTAAACTATAAATTGAAAAGATATTTATGACTGATTTCACCCCAAAATTCCAAAACTTAATTATTAACAGGTTATTAACTGAATAAAACATTTATTTTTTAAAGATGTCTACATAGTTTTTAAAATCCCTTTTATTTCTTAGTTTCAGTTTATCTTCGTTTTAGATATTTAAGTACTTCAATTTGCATATCAACATCTATCGGTATTCAGGAACTTGGTGGGTTGTTGCTCATTTCATATGCAAAGAGGTTAGCCAATCACATTTACAGATAGAGATATTAAAGATACAGCAGTAAAAACAGGCTGTTTCATTTTAGGAATCATCATAAAAACTAAATTACCTATTAAATTATGACTTGGCAAATGTACTTCAGAGGAAAATAAAATGCAAGAAATGTGTAGAATATAAGCTCTTAAAGAATAAAATGAATGACATGATTCTGCTGGTGGCAGTTGTGGAAGTTTTACTTCCTATTCAAAGCATCTGACAACTAAAGAAAGAGGAAGTGCTTTTCTATCACTCCTGTATGTGTCAGTCATGTGACTCTTCCTCTCATCTGCCATATTTATGAGCATCAGTGTGGGAAAATGAAGAAGGTGAATACAAAAACACATCAACAGATGGCGAGAAAAAAACACTGATCATTGGATTTGATCCATACCATCTCCAGATTTGTTTCTTTGTTTTTTAATGCCATTCCAGCCTCAGACTTTCATGCGGAAAATCATTGTTAAAATTAGATTTAACACTCTTTTTCAACACTTTTTTCATTTTAATATTTTTTTAAAAATTAATTTTATTGATTGGTTTCAGTTTATTTTAGTACAGTTTATTTTAGTTATTTTAGTACATCAAATTAAACCCAGAAATGTCACCTTGGCAATGAGCTGAAATTAAGGTGAATACCTTAATTTCAGCTTAAATTAAATTAGTTATTAAATATATATATATATATATATATATATATAAAAAAAATTCATTTATATGAATTAAATTTAAATTCAGTTACATTTATTTTATAATAACACATGGTTTTAGGTAATAATACCCTGGTACAAATAAAACCACTAGACAGGAGTTCTTCAGGTAAAGTGTTCATGTGTTATTTGTTTATTGAGGAGCCACTGAGACGTTTTTCAGATTCACGGACTGATCTCGGGTGTGAATTACATCATGCTGTGAACTGAACACCCACAATCCTGTGAGAACAATTCAACAGAAAACAGAAATGGACAATCCAGAAAAAAAAAGCTTGTCCACTGTCAAACACATTAATGGTAATTAAAACTGGAAAACATGGCAGATAACAAATCGCGGATAATTTTGAAAATCAATAATATGAAACTTTCTACTTAATGCAAAATAGTGTTGAAATGAACAAAATTATTTTTCATTTTTTATGATTTTTTGTCACATGAAATATATAAATAATGTACAAGTAATGGAGAAAAAATGGATAGAAAAATTTAAATCAATGTAATAATATTACTACTACTATATACAATATTAATAAGAAAAAAATAAGTAAAAAAAAGAAAGGATTTGATTTTCATTTGATTAAAAGATAAATTAAATTAATGTTTCAAAGTCAAAATGCATTCATATAGGGCACTATTATTAAAAACAAAAAAACAGTTTATTTAAAATTCAATTAAACAATTAAATCCAGAAAAATTAATCAAATCATTATATCTAGAAATAATTAAAACAGAACACACAGAATTTGGTAAAAATTTAACAGAATTTGAGAAACATAAAAAAAATCTTTCATAGGGCCGTAAAAAAAATATTTTTTGTATTGGTGAACTTTTACTAAATTGTTGTTAAATTGCAGAAGTTTCATGATTGCAATTAATTACTTTTGTGATTACTAACACCATTAAAACACCCAGTTCAGAAAGCTTAAAATGGGGGGACAAAATGAAATTTTGAAAAAAAAAACAAACAAACAAAAAAAAACAAAAACAAAAATAAAACAGAATTTTGGAAAGAGTAAAACCTATTATATAGGGCCCTGTTACTGGTTGTGTCTTAAAGGGGTCATCGGATGCCCATTTTCCACAAGTTAATATGATTCTTTAGGGTCTTACTGAAAAGTCTAAAACATACTTTGATTAAAATTTCTCAATGGTAGTGTAAAAAACACCTCCTTTACCCTGTCAAAATCAGCTCTGTTTTCAGCAAGCTGTTATAGTCCATGTTGCTTTAAATGCTAATGAGCTCTGCTGACCCCGCCCCTCTCTTCCGTGGAGTGACGAGCAGTACTGTTTACTTTAGCCGCGAAACTGGCTAACTAGCATATATTAGGAAAGGCGATTTGCAAAGATTCATTAAAAAAAGACCCTTATACTCACTTCTTCTGTAGATAAAGCTGGATCACGAATGATTCGCGTGAACAGACGCATTTATCGGGGATCGGCGCATTCACTTCAAAAACGAAAGTAACGTTAATCCTCTGCATCTTCAGCAGCTCAGATGTCAGGAGTAAATGTCGACTGCTATATTCATTACTACATCCAACAACAAAACACCTCAATCACTCAATCAGAGACATCTGGTCTTCCCCTGCACCGGAGGAGGACAGCTCTCAGCTCTCTCAGGGCGGGTCTAAGGTAAGGAGGAGGGGCCTGTACAGAACTACATCATTCTGACAGGAATCTCAGAACAGCCTGATTTGAGAAAGGAGATTTTAAAATAGGGATTAAAAAAAAAACACTGGGTGGATTTTTATTATTATAGGATGGATGTGTACACACACTTCCAACAACTTGTAAAGTGAATTTTGCATCCGATGACCCCTTTAAAGAAGGAAATAAAGCCTTCAGTATGTTCCTGCACAACTTCCTGTGTGAGTGCAGGACGACACCAGACAGTGATCCGATGGGGATTTGAGTGGAGAATAAGCTGAAATATTCCTGATCAGCTCCTGCAGGAGCACAAGAGATGAAGGAGCTCGGAGCTCCTGCGGGACGTCCTGAGCGGGGATCTGAGTGAAGAATGTGTAGCGCTGTGCTGCGTTATATAACCCCATCTGACCCTGCGGACGTCACTGTTTACAGCCGCGCTCAGACGCTTTCAGCTTTAAAACCCACAAACAAAAAGCTCTTTCTCTGAACGCACAGCAGCATGGCACGCTGGCACAATATACACAACACGACCGCAGAAACGCACAGCCAGCAGAGATTCTGAGCGCTTACATTTACATCTGGAAACGAACAACAGAGACCATTCAGAGCAGGACGCTTCCTAAACAAGTCAACATGAGGTGGTGCTTATTAGCCACAATATGAAGTCCAGATGAGCTTTTTACATATGTTGAGGAACATTAAACAACCTTAATATACTTTAATATAGATTCCAAATGATGCATGTCTATTTTTATTTACATTAATTGAAATATTTTATTGAAATAAAATTTTAAAAAGTAAAATAATCAATTGTTTTAAATATTAATTTAAGTATAATTTTACACACACACACATACATGTGTGTGTGTGTGTGTGTGTGTGTGTAGAAATACATATATATATATTTTAAATAATTTTAAATATAATTTAAGTCTTGACAATATTTTGATTAAAGTACAATTCCTAAACAAATAAAACAATTAAATATTTTAATATTATTTTATTTAATCTTATTAAACAAAAATACCTATAATTTATTATATTAAGTCATTTTAATTCTGATTAGGATCATCCCAAAATGCACACAAATATATTGATATTTAATACCTAAATAATTTTTGTTGAATATCCAGCCAACAAAAGTGGTATATTGTGTTACTGAAAGTTAACATACTTACCTTCATAATACCAAATTATGATTCTAAATATTGTTTAATATATTTATTGTTTGATATAAATATCTAACATTTTAATAATTAACAAAACAAAGAGTCTTTTGTTTAGAAATCAAGTGTTTCATAATGTGACTCACTGGATTATCCCACAACAGGCACAGATTGTGTGTGTAATTATGTGTTATTTAATCAACAAACCATTTTTGCTGAATTTCCATTGGAAAATTGTGATGTATAGCGTTACTGTCATCTATTATATCATACTGTGATATAAGACTTCGCTCAGCCACCCACCTGTATCTCTCACACACTCTCACACACACACACACGTCTCGCTGAGCGGGAGGACATGTGAATGCATCACTACCTTTTCTAGAAGAATCTTCACGCAGGTCACGTGACCCTCGTAAGTGGCAGACAGCAGCGGGGTGATACCGTGTTTATCAGGAGCCTGCGGAGAAAAACACAGAATTCAGACGCGCTGCGACCGGAGAGGAACATACAAACCCCCGAGCACCTCAGTGTAATTATCGTTAAACACAGGATCTCTGAATCAGACGGAGAGAGAGAGAGATGCATGCTGGGTTATCAGGCGTCTTCAGAAGTCTCTTATCTCAGGAGCATTTCCCCGTTCGCAGGGAAACCTGTCTCCTCTGTCCTGGAGAGCGAGCGCTGATAGACGCATGAGTGCTCACGACGGGACAGAGATCAAGCGATAGAGACGCTGAGAGCACAGACAATGAGATGCACACTTTCTGAAGAAAATGCAAGTGTTTAGTTCAAATCTGGGTTATTATAGTTAACTAAAAATATATAAATAAATACAAATATAAAATAAAATAAACATTAAAAATAAAAGATAAAAAAACATTTATATATCAGCAACTTTTATTTTAATTTAGCTTAACTTGATGTACTAAAATAACTAAAACTGAAATAAAAATAAATATTGAAGAACAAACTTGGTGTTTATTTTAAATTAGTGTATTATAATTCAAAAAAATATTTTTAAATATTATTAATTATTAATATGATTAAAATTCATATAACCATTAAACATACATTTAATATAATTTTAATAAACATTGATACAAATTAATATAAATAATTTATTATAATTATATAATATTATTTTAATAATTATAATTTAGGAGTTTTTGTTTTGACCTAATTCACTTCATAATATGAATAGTATTTAATAGTATTTAATTTTACTAGATTACCCCCAAATAGGCACAAATAGATTAATATTTAATATTTAATCTGTAAATCATTTAAAAACCATTAAAAAAAAGACAAACTACTAAGAATGACAAAAAACACACTAAAAAACTAAATTGCTAAAACTTTAAATGAAATAAAATAGAAAGTATGAAAAACTAAAAACTGTAATAGTTTGGGTTCAATAGGATGTTTCTGAAAGTAGTATCTTTTGCTCACCAAAGCTACATTTATTTGATCAAAAATACAGTAAAAACAATATTGTGAAATATTATTACTATTTAAAACAGCTGTTTTCTACTTTAATTTTGAAGTCGTTGACATGCTGATGGGAGTAGGGTTGGGTATTGTTTGAATTTTATCGATTCCCAGTTTCGATTCCAAAAAGATAATTTTTTTTTATATTGGATTTTTTTTTTTTAAGTCAAACATTTATTCTGTGTCTTTTTACGAAGCATTCTGTTGCAGCTGAATAACATGAGCAAAAATCAGCATCCTACAGAACACTGCAAGAGGAATTTAACCTATGCTTTAAACTAAAATACCACAACAAAAACAACTAAAATTAAATATTAAAGTGTTAAAGACAAGTAAACAGTCAGTAATAAAACATGAACAAACAAATCAATTAGCAATAGCATAAATGAATCCAACTGAACCAAATTTCATTTGGAATTAAAAGTTTAAAAACACTGCATAGTTTTCTTTTCATAAAGTATAGATTAATTAAAGTTATTAAATATATTCAGTCAAGATAAGTGAGTGATTTTCTTTTGTTCTTTGATTAACATTAATGACAGGTAGTGTGTTTATTAGGCTGCTGTCTCTTTAACACCGAACGCACACAGATCTACAAATACCGTACGTGCGTTTTCTTTCTCGTCTGTTTACATTCACTTAAGACAAAAATGGCTGTGTTTATGATGATATACCGACGTAGTTTTCTGCATACTGTGCGATAAATATGAAAGGAATCAGTTCTGGCCCAGAACAACCTTTTCTACAGTATGCACGGAAGGGTTTGAGAAGTTCTTTCCTTTCCTGCAATTAAATCGTTTTAAATCACATTAATGTGTGAACACACGAGTCATTCAGCAGAATTGAAATGCACGAGTCTTATCGAATACCCAGTTCTTGGAAATTTGGAACCGGTTCTAAAATGGAACTGGTTTTCGATACCCAACCCTAGATGGGAGGAGAGCGTGAATCACAGGCTGACGGTTTGATGCTATCAGGTGTGCAGGACTAATATCTGCTCTGAGACTCCACACGCTAAACATTTACATACTGGAGCAGATATTCATCTACACACACACAGTCTGGTCAGCTATCCTTGTAGGGACTCTCCACAGGCGTAATGGTTTTTATACTGTACAAACTGTATTTTCTATCGTCCTACACCTAAACCTACCCCTTACAGGAAACTTTCTGCATTTTTATTTTCTCAAAAAAACTCACTCTGTATGATAAGCTTTTGTACCCATGGGGACCTCAATTTAGGTTCCCACTGTGACACGAGTCCCCATGAGACTGTGTATATTCAGGTTTAAGTCCCCACCAGGATATATAAACCTGTACACACACACACACTCAAACACACTTGTTTCGCTATCCTTGTGGGGACTCTCATAGGCGTAATGTTTTTCTGCTGTACAAACTGTATTTTCTATTGTCCTACACCAACCCTACACCTAAACCTAACCCTTACAGGAAACTTTCTGCATTTTTACATTTTCAAAAAACTTCATTCTGTGTGATTTATGAGCTTGTTTACCTGTGGAGACCTCAATTTAGGTCCCCACCGTGACACAAGTCCCCATGAGCCTGTGTGTATTCAGGTCTAAGTCCCCACCGGGATATAAAAACAGGTACAGACACACACTCAAACACAAACACAGAGCACTGGAGAATAACAGCAGGAGGATAGTTACGTTCACATCGGCTCCTTTAGACAGCAGAAACTCCAGCATCTCGGTCTGACCGCAGTCTACAGCGTAATGAAGCGGCTTCCGGCCTCCTTCCAGAGTCCTGTTCACATCCTCCGCCTGCACAACAACACACAGCACACCATTACATCACAGTAACACATGCGCTTTAAGAGAAGTTAATATTTAATATGACTTGGGAAAATATAGTCATTACAATTATTGGTGAATATTCAATAATATTCAATAAAATTAAAGAAATAGTTTATTATTTTAAAATTATTTATTTGTTATTATAATAATAATATTGAATTAAATTATCTAATGGGGTTAGCGTTCATCATTAAATAATATTTATTTTCAGAATTTATAATTATTATTATATTATAATATTAAATTATATTATCTAATGGGGAACCCTAACCCCATTAAATAATATTTATTATTCAATATAATTATATTGGATATTGAATAGTTCAATATTCAATAATTACATAACTTTTAAATCTTTTTAATATGATTTAGGATACTTTAGTCATTATAATAATATTGGATATTAAATAATATTATATTGTTAAATATAATTATATAAATAGTTTATTATTAGTATTAATTCTTAATAGTAATAAAATAATATTAAATACATTCCAATAAATCATATTAAATATGATGTAATAATTTTATGGTAAATAACAACAAACTATAACAACAGTAATAATATTATATATGTTATTATACAAATTCTTAAAGAATTTAAATATTTCATATAATTTTAATAACGTAATTTAGTAGTCTTTTGTTTTAAACTCAAATGTTTTTGCAGTATTTCGTTCACTGACTTATCCCAAAATAGACATAGATGATTATTTAATCCATAAAAAAAAAATAAATAAAAAAATTCACAAAACAAGCATAAAACATCACCTGATCATCTGAAGTCATCTATTAGACCTTATTCAATTGTTCAGAGGATGTTTATTTCTTTAAAATAAACATATTTCTTAGGGAAGCACTGCTTTTACTGTTTTGACACTTTTACACACTATTAAAATTATGTAGTAATCACTCCACCATGTGTCGTATCTAGCTGTCACTATATAACACGAACCTCAAGGCTTTTCTTCCTTAAGTCTGATGATGAGAACATTCACACAGCAAACCATCATGTGAACCTGCTGTGAGTGTGAACTGAGGTAAACCGCTGAGCTAAACATATCACAACCACACACACACAGATGACAAAACACTGAACACTGAACGCTGAATGAGCGACTCCAGATCATCTGATGGGTAAAGTGATGAAGGCGAGATATTCTGAGGCTGAAGCACTGAACCACATGACTCTTCATTCAGATGCTGGAGCTCAAAGCACCTGCGGTTACCTGCCCACATCCTCAATCCTCACTCTCTCACACACACACACACACACACACACACATGCTCCCATTATATCAGAGGAGCAAGAGGAACTCCAGGACACAAACCATTATTCAGCGCACACACACACATACATACTCTTCTGGGGTCTGCGAGCCGGTGTGTGTGTGTGTGTGTTTGTGTGTGGAGTGTATATAGTTACACAAGGTGATATTGTGACACAGGATACACACTTAACAGATGACCTACGGCCCAGAGTGTGTCTGTGACATTAGCTGAACGCCTTTAAACCGTTAACAACCACCGCACAAAACAAACCTATTATGATAATACCGTGGTACTGCATGATTACTGTATTTATATACCATGGATTTCACTTCATACTGCAAAAAGTGCCAAGAAAAAACTGTGTATTTTCATCAGAAAACAGGAGATAAAACACTGAACAACTGACTGATGCCATTTTGGAAATAAAGATTCTTAAAAAACATCCACTTGTTGATTTTAACATTAATAAAAATGACCATGGTCGATGTTTTTGATGCACTGCTGTGTATTCTGAACAGCTAAATTAACTTAAATCACCATAATGTGATCAAATCAACATTGCACAGAAAAACACATTTGTTTTCATAATCTGTCTTTAAAGAGTAAATTCGTGTTCTGCCTCATGAAACAACTTTCTATTTCTGATGACATCATCAGTTCCTGCTTTCCTATTGGATAATGCTTCAGGAGCAAAACTGACTGCTGATAAGCCTTTAAAAGAGAAGAACTACAAACATGAGATAGATAGATAGATAGATAAAAAATACACAATCTACTCAAACACTTAGTAGCTACACCATTATTTCCCTAATAAATACATCATACTACTGAAATAAAATGGGTTGTGAAGCGTTTCATGTTGACTTTAATAACAAACAACCTGTTGTTTTACTGGATCAAACACTGTCCAGATACACAATCTTATAGAAAACATTCACCTGTTGCTTTCAGAGCTAAGCACCATGACTGGTTTCTAGAACATACCATGCTAATGTCAAGCTTTTTGTTTTGGCACCAAGGTAATACAATGGAATTCATTGAAACACCATGCAGTACCTCAGTGTGTGACTATGGGAATCAATCAGAGCCATGATATATATGAATTAGCACGGTATCATCTCAGTGCTGTATTATAAGGGTCTATAAACCTTCACGAGCTGTCAGACCTGTTTGGACTCGTTTGTGAATGTATGTATGTGTTTGTGTGTGTTTCTCACTTTCACCAGCAGAGCCTTCACCTCATCCAGATCTCCATTCTTCAGGGCCCACATCAACTCTTTATCCCCCATGTCACCTGAAACACACACAGAGAGCGCGCGCGAGAGAGAAAAGAAGAGTACTGTATTATAGGCTGTATTATAGGCCTGCGCTCGTAAACTGGCCCGCGCCTGCGCTGCGGGTGTTATTTCATTCCCCCGAGTGTTTAACGGGTGTGTGAAGCAGCTCCGCGGATCACTCACCGGGTTCCGGGTGTTTTTCGGGTTTGACAGAAAGTTTGTGATCAGACACTGACGGGATCCGCCTGAACTGCAGCTACCAGCGGCACGAACTTCCGCTATCACACTAGCGCCCGCAGACACTTCAGAATAAGAGTCCCCGTCCACACCCACCAGCTCAGATCGGTCTCGATACAACTGTACATGTAAGGTAAAATTACAACAACGCAAATGGAATAAACAATCAACAAACAGATTAAGATGATAACAGTGCCACATAAAATATAATAATTATAGAAAATAATAATACAGGAATAAATCAAAAGGCATAAACTTGGCATGCGTCATTTCAAAATAAGAGTCCTTTTCTCACTGTATTTGTTGTGTATAATATAAATCAGGGTTCCTCAAATCTTTCCCTGGAGGGCCAATCTGCTGCAGAGTTTAGCTCCAACCCTGATCAAACTCACCTACCTGTGATTTTCTAATGATCTTGAAGACTCTGATTAGCATGCTCAGGTGTGTTTGATTAGGGTTAGAGCTAAACTCTGCAGGAGTGGGCCAGATTTGAGGATCCCTGATATAAATCATATGTTACGCTAAATATGTATACAAACAAATATAGGACAGAAATAGAATCCAACTGTTAATAAAAACGGTGTATATTAACTTGAGAGAGGGTACAGATGGGAGTTGTTAAAGCTTCAGGAGGTCAGTTTGAAGAGTATTAATGTGGCGGTGGCGCTCCTCATAAATCAGAGATTAAATGGATCAAAATAGTGAAACTCAGTTTGTGTTCTGATGAGGAGGACAAATATAATGACTGGAGGTGCTGCAAAGTTAATATAATCGACTAGTAAATCATTCATTTTCATAAATAATACCGTCTGTCTAGTGGTAGCCTATTATTGCAGCTTTACATCTATTGGCATGTAAATATTTTATTCACATATGCTAATATGTTCTTTATTATTAGGCTGTCTGTGGTGTTTCATAAAAGAAATAATAAATAAATAATAAAAAGACATACATTTAAACGGTTGTGAATATGCATATCCCAGCTAACAAAAAATGCCCCACGAACGTTTTGCTAATGTTCCTGTTATGGGGGGGGGGGGTTAATGCTGTTTCATGCATGTTGAGTTATTTACACTGTTAAAGAGTTGGATTCTCATGCTAAATATGGCCAGTTTCAAAAAACGATTTGGAAGTAAAACAGAGTATTTCTGTGCCAAATACACACTTCCAGGTTTCTTACAAGTTTCCAGTAGACACTCACTGCAGAACAAAGATCCAGGGCGCGGGGTTGGGTCCAAATCTTGGGCAGTGGTTCTCAAACCTGTTCTGGGGACCCCCAACCACAGCATATTTTGTATGTCTCCCTCATTTAACACACCTGATTCAACTCATCAGCTCATTAGCAGAATCTGCAAGACTTGAACTGGGTGTGGCCTATGAGAGAGACATACAAAATATGTGGTGGCTGGGGGTCCCCAGGACAGGTTTGAGAACCACTGATCTAGGGGGTGGAGACGGGTGGGTTTAGGGATCAGGGGGTGGAGACGGGTAGGTTTAGGTATATGTAAGGTGGGAGGAGTTGGATCTGGAAGTTTCGGAAAGTTTTTTTGAGCATGGCTCTTCATGACCTAAACAAGGGTGGAACTCCTTATATGGGCATTTCTCCCGGAAGAACGCGCCCACATCGACCAGAGCAAGAGCAAGAGCGCCCACATCAACACGCTTCATTCGGCAGCACTGCACTAGACTGTCTCTAAAGAAGTGTGTTTTTGGTTGTGAGGGAAAGATAACCTTGTTCAGCTTCCCGAAGAACCCAGCGTTACGATGCAGTTTGTTTTTCCGGGGCAGCAATGGAGTTTTGCAAGTGTGTTTGTTGACGAAGGTTTTATAAACAAGGCCCAGTTCGACGCTGGATTTGCACATCGTTGATACTGAAAGATGGAGCGGTTCCAGCTATAAAAGATCCCGGTCATGATTCAGAACTGCAGATGGTACGTGAAACGGCATCAAATGTCTGTGTTTTGTTGGCGATCAGCGCTCATGCGCTCGTCACTCTTTAGCTCCGCCCACGGCGCGCCTCCAGGAGCTCGGCTTTTTCCGAAGAGAATCGTAAAGCTCTAACTTTCTTTTATAAATATGATAAAACTAAAGAATCTTTAGAGATATGAAAGATGCAGTACTACTCCATAGGTACTCAAGATTACCTAGAACGTTTGGTCGTAACTTTAAGATTGCAAGACTGTTAGCCAAAAGTCTGAGAACGCTCCCTGTTAGATTGTTTTTTGCAGTCAGATTTAGTCACAGTTTGACCTGCTAAACTATTTAGTTCAGGCGATACTCAAATATAAAGTGTTGTTGTTTATTAGTGTGGCATCTCACTGAATGATATATAGAAATGTCTCTTTTAAACACACGCTTCGTCCTGTTTCTTTACCTGCTTGCAATTATAATGAAGAATGAATTGGATCAGACCATTAAAACAGATGCAGAAAAGAGCAATCAGAGGAGATCACGCCGTTTATCAGCTTCGAATGGAAAGCTCCCATCTCATCCTCCATAAACAACACAGAAGTCCTTCACCTTCCCACCTAACCTCTCTCATGCTGATATATGGAGGATGACAACACCGCATGACACTATTATTGCATGAAATAAGCTCTCAAAAGAAAACCAATCCAGCCAGAGGACAAAAACATCTATAAAGGAGCGCGTGTTTGTCAGGAGAGTTATAAAGCGCCACTTGAAGGAAATTCAGAATGCAGGTAAAGCCCAAGAGAGCAGCTGTTGGCCGCCTTACAGCAGCCTGAGATGCGGCTCTAATGATATACAGCGGTTTGAGCTCATGAGGGTCTCGCGCGGCCCTGCAGGCCTCATGCTAATGCAGCAGCGCAATTACTGCAAACACACGGGGGACAGGAGCTCATACATGCATTGATATCAAAGGTGTGTGCTTTTGCCTGCTGCAGTGTCAGGAAGAACAACTTTTGTTATGCAAACACTAAACATTCAAATATATGCAGGGAAGGTTCTCTCAAAGTTCTGAAGGAGTGACGTTAATAGAATGTTCGTTCAAACTTATCTGGTCTTAAATGAGTTCTCAGAATATTGGCGCAAAAGAAAAAAAACTTGTAACTGTTTTCTGAAATATTTCAGTTGGACATTTATCTGATGTTTTTTAAATGTTACTACTAGTTTCGGAATGTTCAGAACATTCAAAAGTTACACTACCGTAATGTTTGCAAAATTATAAAATGGAATGTTCCCCTAAAATTCATATAACTGTAAAAAACGTTTTAAAAACATTAAAAAAATTGGTAACAGTTTACAATAAGCTTCAATAGTTAACATGAACTAAGAATGAACAAAACTTCTACAGCATTTATTAATCTTAATGTTAATTTCAGCATTTACGAATGCATTATTAAAATCACAAGTTGTGTTTGTTAACATTAGTTAATGCACTGTGAACTAACATGAATAAACCATGAACAACTATATTTTCATTAACTAACATTAACAGATTAATAAATAGTGTAATAACTGCATTGTTCATTGTTTGTTCATGTTAGTTAATACATTAACTAATGTTAACAAATGACACCTTATTATAAAGTGTTACCAAAAAATTGATGCTTTAAACATTCAGAAATAAAGTTTACATAACTTAATGGTAACGTTAGCAAAATGTTCTTAGTATATATTTTTGTGTCTCCCTATGTTTCTTGCACAGAACAACCTCCTAGACAACAACCAGTATGGCTTCAAAAGCGGCCACTCAACTGAGACTGCCCTGCTCTCGGTTACTGAAACCCTGAGACTGGCAAGAGCAGCTTCCAAATCCTCAGTACTCATCTTGCTGGATCTGTCTGCTGCTTTTGACACAGTTAACCACCAGATCCTCCTGTCCACCCTCAGAAAGATGGGCATCTCAGGAACTGCACTCTTGTGGTTCAAGTCTTACCTCTCAGGTAGGTCCTTCAGGGTGTCTTGGAGGGGTGAGGTTTCTAACCCACAACTTCTTGCTACTGGGGTTCCTCAAGGCTCAGTACTTGGTCCACTTCTCTTCTCCATCTACATGTTGTGATTAGGATCTGTCATTCAGAAGCATGGCTTTTCCTATCCCTGATATACAGATGACACTCAACTTTACCTCTCAATCCATCCAGATGATCCGACGGTAGCTGCTCGCATTGCAGCCTGCCTGAGAGACATTTCTAGCTGGATGAATGACCATCACCTTCAGCTCAACCTTGCTAAGACAGAACTGCTCGTGGTCTCGGCCAACCCATCACAACTTCTCTATACAACTGGGTTCATCAACCATAACTCCTTCCAGGACAGCCAGCAACCTTGGAGTTGTGATCAATGATCAGTTAAGCTTCACAGACCATATTGCTACAACGGCCCGGTCCTGCAGATTTGCCTTATACAACATTGGGAAGATTAGACCCTTCCTGTCAGAGCAAGCTGCACAACTCCTTGTCTAAGCTCTTGTTCTCTCCAGACTGGACTATTGTAATGCTCTCTTGGCAGGCCTTCCCGCATGTGTTATCAAGCCTCTGCAACTGATCCAGAATGCAGCAGTGAGAGTGGTCTTTAATGAGCCAAAAAAAGCTCACGTTACTCCTCTCTTCATCAGGTTACACTGGCTACCAATAGCCGCTCGCATCAAATTCAAGGTACTGATGTTTGCCTACAAGACAACAACAGGTGCTGCACCAGTATACCTAAACTCGCTAGTTCAAACTTATGCGCCCTCCAGAAGTTTGCGTTCTGCAAGTGAACGATGCCTTGTGGTGCCATCCCAAAGAGGTACCAAATCACTCTCACGGACCTTCTCCTGGACTGTGTCCAGCTGGTGGAATGACCTCAATTCAAACAGCTGAGTCTTTAGCCATTTTCAGAAAACATCTAAAGACATCTTTTTTGCCAGCACCTGACCAACTAATACTAGCACTTACCTATTTCTATTCTATTTAAAAAAAAAAAAAAAAAAAAACCTAGCTACGTGTACTGTGCTAGACTAACTGAGACTTGTCATGGCACTTGTTTACTGTTGCTCTCTCGTTGGTTTGATTGCTTCTATTGTTCTCCTCATTTGTAAGTCGCTTTGGATAAAAGCGTCTGCTAAATGATTAAATGTAAATGTAAATGTAAATATTTTTGCCACAAGTGAATAGAGTAACAAAGTAACTAATAGCTATCATCATACTTCCCCCAGTTGATTGATACCATTAAAAACTTCTTTGTATTAAAAGTTTTCTGAAATGTTGTTTATACAAATTAAGCAGCATCTAATTAATATGCACTAATTTGCATACATTTCCAGAACAGAAATCTAAACATTGGATGAAGCCAAGTTCAAAATTCTTGTTTGACTTTGTTGACATCAGAGTTAAGGTTTTTACTGAGGGGATATTGGATTTTTTTTTTAATCACTCCATCAATCAGAAAATACGGTCAACAACCAGAAAATAAATTTCACCATGTTTTTAGGGACAAAATGTGAAATAAATAAGTGTGAATGATGTATGAATAAACCCCTCAGTAAAAGCCTTCAGAATACAGAATAAAGTTTGGTGCATGTAAGTGCTGCTGAAGTGAAGAAAAAAAATCACAGCCTTTAAAAATGTATTATAACCGAAATCTACAAATGCAAATAGATAAAGAGCAATAAAATATACACTTAAATGTGTACTGTGGACATTTCCTTTTCTCTACTCTGAAACAACACATTATGAAAAGCCAAAAATCTTGACCAGTGCATGAAAACACAATGGCTATCTTCATCCAGAGGGACGATCACAGGCCAGACTTCAGAGGAAATGCAGGCGTGTCTTCCTGTAATTATGTCCAAACAGCAGCGGGACACAGGCATTTCAGACATCTTTCTGCTGAAGAGCGAAACAGAAACATTCTGCGTTTGAACTTCATGAATCTCTTCATTATACTATATATTTATTGCTGTTGATTCTTCAAACTTTGAAGCAAGCAATTCAAGTCAGCAGCAATAAACATATACTATAATGAAGAGATTCATAAACTTCTTTTGTCATCCAAATACCTTTGACCTAAAATATTTACTGAGATTTTAAGACAATATTTCAAGGATTGTGTAAAGAGTCCACTGAAGGCGAGCGTAGTGATGAACCCAAGTGCAGTTTATTTACAACGTGAAATCCAAAATCCAAACATAATCCAAACAGACGAAGACTTGACTTGACATGAAACAGACTTGACCAGAGACAGACTTGGCATGGCATGAACAGACTAGACTCACCGACAGCAGGTTACAACATTAATACACGACAAAGCAACAGGGAAAATAACATGGCAACTTATAGAAAACTATGAGGGTCACATGACATGAACAACCAATGGGAAACAAGACACATGACTATGACAACCAATCAGAACATGACACATTGAATAAGGGAACCAATAGCGTGAAGACATGAGGGCAAGGGAAGCAAGACACAAACAGGAACCATAACAGAACTTCAAAATAAAAGACATGAAAACAAGAACCTGAAACAAAACCAAAAACAGACTTTACAGATAGAATGCACTTCATTAACTTCATTAGTTAATGGTCACATGACATGCAGATAAATAAAATCATATTTTTTAGTGTTTATTTTTATTTTAGAAATTATTTCAATTGTACATTATTATTAGCTTCTCATTAACTCGTGAGCCTCCGTTTGGGAAACCCTGCTATGAAGATTTTAAATTGTGTATTGAAGTACAAAATTACAGTAAAAACAGAATTAAATGTAATGAAATAATCACTGCATGTTGTTTTGCTAATAGTTCCACCCCCCACCCAGCTAACAGAGAACCTTCTCACAACCTTCACTAAAACTTTAAAAGTTATATAAATGTTAGGACAAAACGTTCGTAAAGTAATTTTTATGGAACGTTCTTAGAACTTTATTAATATTCTATACATTCTCAAATTGTCCTTATGATGTTATTTGTACTTGAATGTTCTAAGAAATTTTTTGCAACCTTTAAATAACATTATAATCACAAGAAAACTGGACATTTTAACATTTCAGAATATTAAAAAACTTTTAAATAATGTTATATTTTGAGTAAGCAAAGTTGTAAGAAACAAAGTTGTTTTGTAACCTTTAAATAACGAGAAAACAAAAAAACTGGACATTTTAATATTCTTAGAATGTTAAAAAAATAAACATTCAAATAACATTATATTTTAGCTGAAAATAAAGTTAGTATAATATTGTAAGAAATGTTTTTGTAACCTTTAACGTTATAATCACAATAAGAAAACTTATTTACAAACATTTTAAAACAATGCTCCTACAATGTTTTTATAACCTAAAATTGTTACCTGGGCAACTAACAAAAATTTGCTGCAAGAACATTTTTCTAACGTTCCCATCAGGTTATGAAAACATTATTTCTGAATGCATTTTAAATGTTTAAGAAACGTTCTTTCTTGGCTATGCAAATATTAAAGGAATAGTTCAACCAAAAATGAAAATTCAGTCATTAATTACTCATCCTCATGTCGTTCCAAACCCGTCGCAGGAGACTGGATGAGGAGAAGAAGAATTGTTGAATAAAGTCGTTATTTTTGTTTTCTTTGCGCACAAAAAGTATTCTCATAGCTTCGTAAATTTATGGTTGAACCACTGATGTCACATGGACTATTTTACCAATGTCCTTGCTACATTTCCGTGCTTTGATCATGATAGTACCCTTGCTGTCTATGGAGGGTCAGAGAGCTCTCGGATTTCATCAAAAATATCTTAATTTGTGTTTTGAAGATGAAGGTCTTATGGATTTGGAACGACATGAGGGTGAGTAATTAATGACAGAATTGTCATTTTTGGGTGAACTATCCCTTTAAGGGAACGTTCCATTTCGGAATTTTGAGAACATTGTAAGAATGTTACTTTTGAATGTTATAAAACAAGTAATAATATTATAAAAAAACGTCAGATGAACATCTTAAATGTAAACAATGTTCCATGAACAATTTATAAATGAAGTTTTTGTACTAAACTTTTGATAACATTATTAAAGACCAGATAACTTTGAATGACCATTCTATTAATGTTACTGGAAGAACATTGAGAACTTTCCCTGTTAGCTGTTATCAGTCACGTGATTCTACTGTAGTTTAGTTCACGTGTGTCAGATTCTAATCAATCCACTCACCAAACCTGATCAGATGGATCTGCTGACCTCCTGTTGTCACGCTCCTCCTGCGCTCCCATAACGCCATGTTTTCTCCCATCATCCATCACTGCTGTCATGTCCAGCCCGGTGGCCGCAGGGGATTTGTAGATGTGAGCTCTGATTGTGCGTGACAACTTCATTACGAGCCAATCAAACCCCCGCTTTCATCATGAGCGATGCGTGTCAGTCCTCTCCAGCATCTGATCTCACTGTCATGTGAAGGCTCAACTTCACACAAATGACACAAATCTTCAAAAGTTACATGAAACGTAACTTTTAATTGAAGTTTAATTGACATGACAGGCTAATTAAAGGCGTCATGTGCAGATGAACACACGAGGGGAGCGTTCGTTAAGAATGAACTGCAGCCACTGATTTGTTTGCACACTTTTAGCACTTGATTCACTAAATGAATTATGCAAATGAGGAAAGAGTGCAAACATGCCAAAAATCTTAAGTTATAATGCAATAACTTAATGACTTAATTGACATTATTTAAATCACAGCATAACCTGACTTGAGCACATTTGTCATCTGGTTAAACTGGATGTTAGTAAACCAGATACACAAGACTTTAATAATCTAGAATATTATTTCTAGATCACAAAAACTTAAATATAAAAATGTATTTTTAGCTGGAAGCGACGGTTTTGAAGTTAAAAACTTCAAGAGAAGTTAAGAACTGGCTTCTCAAGACATTAACTGATGGACTGGAGTGGTGTGGATTATTGTGATGTTTTTATCAGCTGTTTGGCCTCTCATTCTGACGGCACCCATTCACTGCTGAGCATCCACTGCTGAGACACTGATTTCTCCAAATCTGATGAAGAAACAAACTCATCTACATCTTGGATGGCCTGAGGATGAGCACATTCAGTAAATTTTAATTTTTGGGTGAAATATCACTTTAAAAACTTAAATATAATTTGCATTAACATTAAACAAAACTAAAATTGATTTACATTACTTGGCTGAAAATTTTCTGCAGTTCCATTTTGTGAAGTACTTGAAAAGATCTGACTCAAAAGAATGATTCATTCATGAGTTGATTCATTTTTGCTCATCATATGAACCTGGTGTCCTGCAAACACATTTTTATTGATATAAACCCAATCACTCAAATGACTTGAAATTGTTTAAATTGAGAAATCCGCTGGTGATTTCCATTTTTGTGCACAATGTGCATCAGACAGGCAGTGAATGGACTGTGGACGTACCATCTGAACAATGACAAACAGCAGCCGGTGTGTATTAGTGTGGAGGATCCGGCCTGATGCTCTCATCAGACAAAACACTGATGTTCATGATGCTTCTCTGCAGACGGCCTCTCCTGCCCACGCGCATCTGAGGAGCACACGGGGTTAATGAGACACACACACCAGCCTCCTACAGACGGTCTGTGTGTGTGTGTGTGTGTGTGTGTGTGTGTGTGTGTGTCCAGCAGGAGGCAGCGTTCTGGAACACATGCAGACGTTCAGCTCTCCCGCTGCTCTCTCATCATTCCTGCTCTGACAGAAACAGAAACAGTTAGTGTTTCTCAGCGCAGTCGGGTTCCTCTCGCTGACCTCTGATTGCCCAGTGGACGAGCGAGATGAATTCAGTATACTATCACATGCTATTTTATAAACATATGGCAGAAAGAGTAAGAGCAGAATGCTAGTATGCTATTCTGAATTCAGTGCTAGTGTACTGGTCACTACAGAGCACAGTATACACTGAGTACTGCATACTGACACTACTGTGAATTTGCCTCATATATGATGATGTTTGCATCACAGATTCTCTTATTTTCCTGTTTATTAATGCAAAGCTGTGTTGTATAAAGCACTGTAGACTTGACTGCTAGTCTCAGTAACAGTATGCAGTGATAAATTGTACAGTGCTGCCAGACTTCATTACAGTAATGTTTAATGCATCCAATGTCATTCTGGAAATAAAAACAGTAGTTTAGATTTTTTTTTAAACCTAATTTTTTTGTAAATATTTCACAACTTTTATGATTGATTAAATATTACGGACGGACGGACGGACGGACGGACAGATAGATAGATAGATAGATAGATAGATATACAGACAGACAGACAGATAGATAGATAGATAGATATACAGATAGATAGATAGATAGATAGATAGATATACAGACAGACAGACAGATAGATAGATAGATAGATAGATAGATAGATAGATAGATAGATATACAGACAGACAGACAGATAGATAGATGATGGATGATAGATAGATAGATAGATAGATAGATAGATAGATAGATAGATAGATAGATAGACAGACAGACAGACAGATGTTTTTGCTCTATAGTTCATACTGAGAGGGTTATTATGGGATGTGAAGTGTATTTTTGCAGAAGGGAGGGGCTTCATTCTATTCCGACTGACCAATAGAAACGCAGCTGATATACAGACGTCTTGTTTACATCCTTCTTCATTATCATCACCACCACCACATAAAGGACACTGTCATTATATATATTATATTAATCACATCTAATGATCTCTGAAGCGTACTATGAGATTTTTGAATAGCTGCTGATTATATAATTTATAATGCTGAATAATGAACTAATTACAGTCATTGTTCTCAGTTCTCTTGTATTAATGCGGTTATTCAGAGAGCGAAAGGTACATTTGGAGAGCTTGAAACAGTGGAAAACGTGGATTGAAAATGCTGTGAAATGCACACACACACACACGCACACACACACGCGCGCACACACACACACACACACACACAAACACACACACAGGTTTGTTTCTGTGAATTGTGGGGACTTTCCATAGACGTCTATTACTTTTATACTGACCAAACAATATTTTATATCCCCTGAAAACCTGTTTGCATTGATACGCCTTCAGATAAACATCATTTACTATTTTTAATCATTTTTTTCCCTCGTGGGGACCGCAATGTCAAAAATTTCAGGTTTACTATCCTTGTGGGTGACATTTGGTCCTTACAATGTAGCACAACCAAGTACACACACACATGCTTGCCTTGTGTAAGTTCTTCTCCATCAGGTTTTATGTGGGGAACAACCTTCCAGGCTGCAGTAAAGGAGAGCGTCTGCCTGTGGGACACAAACACAAACCGCTTGACCTCGGACGACCCTCATCTCACTCGCTCACTAGACGTGGTGTGTGTATTCTAGTGAGCTTAATAGACAGCAGGATCCCTCAGTGATTCAGATAAAATCATTGCGATAAATAAAGCGTTTCTTCCTGGAGCCGCTGAGATTAGAGCGGGAGACGCCTGCGACGCAGTAACGCGTTCAGGCAGATGTCTAGAGGTCTAATGGCTGTTATCACACGGCTCCTCTGGGCTCTGAGGTTCACGCCGCATACAGATGATCTGTGACGTTCAGCAGACAAACAATCAGACCAGTCCTGCTTTAGCTGTGAACATACACACACAAACATTCGTTTTTCTGACATTTTCCATTGACTTCCATATTTTCTATCCTCTAAACTCTCACACAAACGGTTTTGCATTTTCACAACACATTTCTTGGTTGTTCATCAAGTTGTTTTCCTCACGGAAACTGTTATCTGTTGGTAATTTCAGATTTTACTGCCTTTGTGGGAGTTTTTAAAATGTTCATTTCAGATATATTTTTGGGAAGCAAAAAAAGTAGGTGTTTGTTGGAGAGGGAAATTACACTTAATAATCAAAACATCATTTACTCACCCTAATGTTGATCCAAACCTGTAGGACTTTTCTTCTCTGAAACATAAAAGATGAACATTTATTCTGCTCTTTTCAATGCAGTGAAATGAAGAGGGGATGAAAGCTGTCAAGATATGATATATCTATGATAGAATGATAAACAGAACGACAGAACAATAGATAGATAAATAGAACGATAGATAGAACAATAAATAGAATGATAGAGCGATAGATAAATAGATAGAACAATACAATGACAGATAGATAGATAGATAGATAGATAGATAGATAGATAGATAGTGATAGAAAGATAGATAGATAGATAGATAGATAGATAGATAGTGATAGAACAATAGATAGATAAATAGAACGATAGATAGAACAATAAATAGAATGATAGAGCGATAGATAGAACAATACAATGATAGATAGATAGATAGATAGATAGATAGGAGTGATAGAACAATAGATAGATAGTGATAGAACGATAGAATGATAGATAGAACGATAGATAGAACGATAGATAGATAGATAGATAGTGATAGAACGATAGATAGATAGATAGATAGATAGATAGATAGATAGTGATAGAACGATAGATAGATAGATAGATAGATAGAACGATAGATAGATAGATAGAGTAGGTTGTGTAAAGGCAGTGCACACACACACACACACACACACACACACACACACACACACATGCTCGTGTTCTAATGAAAACATGAATATTTCTGCATGAGTTGGTTCTTATTAAGCTAAAGCAGCAGCTCCAGTATAATGAGTGTTCAAACTCCTCTCAAATTAACTAAACAGCACAGCAATTACACAAACACAAACACAACAAGTCATTTACACACATTCAGCTGCGCTCTCTCTCTCTCTATTGTTCTCAGTGTTCATCTACCTCACGAGGAATTCATTAATGAAGACACTCGCTCTGTAGTTCAGAGGAAACGCCAGCAGTGTGTGGAAATATTACCTGAATATGGAGACTACTGTATATTTTTGTGGTTGTTAATGCTAATTTTGGGTTTAATCAGGTTAAATAAGAAACGTATAAATATTCACCAAAACAACAAGAGCATATGGCATTGTTAGTTGATTATTTGTCATTTTACTGATAAACTAGTTAATCAGCTTGTACTGATATGAAGTAGAAGTTAGAAGTAGAAGTTGCCATAACTAAGTGAGAAACAGACGCCTCACACAGGACACACACTGCAGTATTCTGCTAAGCTCTGATCTATTTCAGTCAGTGTGTATATGTTTCTTTTTTTCTGTTAGGAGTGTGTTTCAAACACCATTCAACACTTGTTTCTATATAGTTTATTTGTTTAAGGTTTAAATTGTTTCTACATCAGCATGCAAACTGAACACTGAATCTCACAACACAGTGAATGTTCTCATGCAACTACAGTACATAAAAAAGTGTTAAATGTTCAGTAAGCTTCATACTTACAGATTTCTTGGTCAGGCTACTGTTCTGACTAAAGGGGAAGGGGAAGCAGAAAAACTAAAAAAAGTAACAAAAAATAGCAGCTGTTATTTTCACACATAGTTCTCTTTCAGTCCAGTGTAAAAGCATCTAGTGCTTGAGCTCTGAGAGGATTTCTGTCTTCAACTTTCTTTTCTTGTAAGTCATTTACACACAACACAGTAAACATTTGGTAGTTTTGAGATTCTCAGCTGTTTAGACACTCTGAGGTTTAAAACAAGTTCAAGATAAGCAACCCTTTGTGTGAGTTATACATTTCTTTTATGTAAAACATTTCTAGAACTTTATGCATTTAGAGCAGACCAAAATAGAAGCTCTCTATTTGTAAAAGGGAAGATATAATTTTGCTTTCTTGTCAATTCTGTATTATAACATAGACCTAAATGTGTGTTTTATTTGTGTTTGTATATTCTGCTCTAAGGTGAATGTAAATGATGGAAACATTGGTGATGTTCCTCCTCACTGGATCTCTGATACAAGGTCTCTTTCTTAGAGATTATTCCTCTTTTTAACAAGCTGATTTTTTATTTTGAAAGTACTTTCATGTGACATTTGAGATATTAAATAGCAATAAATGCTGCAGAAGTTCTTTCTGCATTCACTTTGTATGATTACTTCCTTCTGTTTGCGTTTTAGGTGTTTTTTGTGGCTTCAGTATCAATCTGCTGCCGACAGTAGAAGCTGTAAAAGGATCCTGTGTTTTCATACCCTGCACATTTGATATTGATCAACAACATGAACATTTACTCACTGACAGAGCAAAGAGAATATGGTTTAAAGAAGGAAACTCTGTAATTAAAGTGTTTGACTCCAGCAGCCCCAACACTGGACTGTTAAAAGGAGAAATATTTGGCACTGCTACACAGAAAAACTGCAGCACACGCTTCGATAATGTCAATCAGAGTCATAATGGGTCATATTACTTCAGAATTGAAGCCAATGGTAATTTGCAATATAACTACAAAGAACTTCCACACTCCCGAGTTCAAGTTGGTGTCTTAGGTGAGTGTCATACTGTTCACGCTGCTTCTATAGTGTGACTCAACACAAATTAAAAAAGAAAACTTCTGCTGTACAAAAGTATTACACCTTAATTTCTGGATATGATAATTCATATCATCCTGTAATATTTCTACGAGTGTTTCAGGATCTCCACCCAAACCCACAGTGAGCGTCTTTAATGATCAGCAGGAGGTGATGAAGACGGAGGAGATGATGGAGGGAAGTTCAGTGAGTCTGCGCTGCTGTACTAAGATCTTCTGTCCGTCTCGTCCACCATCTCTCATATGGAGCTCGTCTCTCAATGAGAACTTCACAGGACGGCAGTATCAGAGCCAAACTGAGCTCATCTCTGATCTGAACTTCACTGTTTCTCACCGTCATCACAGAGTCACTTTCAACTGCACTGCAACACACCAGCTACAGAAGAAGAAGACAACACAGCGCTCCCGTATGCTACGAGTTCAGTGTAAGACAACAATCAATCTGTGCTGAATGATCATCTATAACTACTGCTGTAAATCATAACAGAATTGCCTGAATGATTTTCTCCTCCATCAGATGCTCCTAAAAACACATCAGTGAGGATAAACCCAGCTGGTTTAGTTCTGGAGGGCCGTTCAGTGACTCTGAGCTGCAGCAGTGATGCAAACCCAGCAGTGAACTACACCTGGTACAGAGACACTGAAGAACTCCTGAATCCAGTTCAGACCGGACCAAACCTGATCATTAACAACATCAACCTGACACACAGAGGACGATACTACTGTACAGCTGAGAACAAACACGGCACTCAGAACATATCAGTGCTGCTGGACGTCCAGTGTGAGTATTTACTAATTTATTTACAATCATTAGAATATTTCAAATATTTTTATTATTAAATATAATATAGAATCCTTCACTGTTACTTACTTTAATTCCATATATTTAAGGTCACTTGTTGTGCACAGCGTAGCATTACCAGCCATTATAAATTATCTTCAATTAAACAGCTTATTTATCCTTTACAATAGGTTTGTAAATATACAGTGAAAAACGGAACTAAACAGAAATATAAAAAACATTACTTTGTTCATCTAAATTTTCCTTCAATTTGTTGACCGTGGACAAACTTCTACATAGATTTGAAACAAAACATTTCCCATACCTCCATTAGTGTTATAGGGGTCATGAAATGGCTATTCAAAATATTCTTGGTATTTCCACTTATGACAGGTTATTCTGCAACATAAACAGTGTAAGTAACTCACTCCTCAGATTTAAATATGATTTATTTTAGGATTCGAAATCAGGATAATCATGAAGCCCCCTCAACATGCTCTTAACATGCATTATCATCCTATGCAATCAAAGAGGAACAACTCATGTCTGTCCATCAATCACAAGAATCATACTACTGTTGGATAAAGAAAGACCTTTATAAACTAAACTCGAGAAATATAATATAAAAATCTGAAACTGCATTTCATGATCATCGTGAGCTGGGTGTAATATGTACCGGCTCGTGTACAGATGGAGTTTGGAGTGACAACCATCAACTTCACACTGTTCCTGTTAGTAGCGTGAATCTATTCTTTATATTGTGATTATTTTATATACAAAGTGTTCTCTTTATAATTACTGGAGCAGTCAATAAATCAATGACACAGCTTACACTAGTCTCAAAGAGTCTCTTATTTACAGTTAAGCCCTAAACACACTGCATGATTTTCGGCTGTCCCAGATGAAAGATTGGCATCGTGAAACAATCGTGGCCAATCAGAAATCGCCGCGATTGCTTCATGATGCCAGTCTTTCGTCTGGGACAGCTGAAAATCGTGCAGTGTGTTTAGGGCTTAACTGTAAATAAGAGACTCTTTGAGACTAGTGTAAGCTGTGTCATTGGCAGCCGTGCAACCTTTGACCATTAGCTCATCTTGGTGGCTGTTATAGTAAAGATGCAATAAACATTTTCGAGAGTTCCACATGTAATGCTTATTTCATATGCAAATATGTTAGCCAATCATTGCTGTGGCCATTTCCATTGAGTCCCACCACAGACAAACCCCTTCCAACAGAGCATTCAAATTAGAGGCTAAATTCAGGGTAGAAAATTACCATTTATATCTAAATTATGAGCATTTTATGAACTTCATAAAATAATTTAAAAACATATTTCACGATCACTACTTTCATGACTTTACTATTATTTGAAATAATGTGGAAAATAGTTGTAATGCTGGATATTGTGGAGGCCTAACTGATTTTCTCCTCCATTAGATGCTCCTAAAAACACATCGGTGAAGATAAATCCAGCTGGTTTAGTTCTGGAGGGTCGTTCGGTGACTCTGAGCTGCAGCAGTGATGCAAACCCAGCAGTGAACTACACCTGGTACAGAGACACTGAAGAACTCCTGAATCCAGTTCAGACCAGACCAAACCTGATCATTAACAACATCGACCCGACACACAGAGGACGATACTACTGTACAGCTGAGAACAAACACGGCACTCAGAACACATCAGTGCTGCTGGACGTCTCGCAGACTCATTTCTGTCTTCCACCTGCTGACGATTAACACCTGTTCCTGTTTCCATCAGATTTTAGATCCCATCTTAAAATTAACATAAAATTCATCTTTTCTCTTTGGCTTTTGGTTCACTGTTTATCTTGAGTGCCTCATTAACATTTACTGTAAAATATGTTTGGATAGCGTGATCCGTTTTCCCAAAGCAGTTACATGCAAACCTGTTTCATGATAGCGTTACTGTGAGATGTGATCAGATACATCCATGATTTTTCTGAAGTCTGTTGTTGACAGGTAACTGAGTTACTGAACTAATGAAACTGGCTGCAAGGCATTTGCACTTAACTGGTTTGGTGGGGAGGAAAATCTTGGTGCAGCATTTAGACATTTATTTTAATTGCAAATAAAAATTTCCATACATTTGTATTAGATAAGGCAGTTCTTCTCTGTTAAAGGGATAGTTCACCTAAAATGAAAATACATTTACTTGCCCTCAAGTTGTTCCAGATGTGTATATGCGCCAGCTTTCTGATATTTTGAAGAATGTTGGTAACCAAACAGTTGAGAGTAGCCATTGACTTCCACTGAATGGAAAAATATATTATGGAAGCCAGTGTCTACTATCAACTGTTTGGTTATCAACATTCTTCAAAATATCTTCTTTTGTGTTCAACAGAAGAAAGAAACTCATACAGGTTTGGAACAAGCAGAGGATGAGTAAATGATAATTATTTCCATTTTTTCAATCACTTTAACACTTTTTTATAGACATTCGGTGAAAAGGTGAATAGTACTTAACTTCTAAATGCAACTGTAAGGAATAAAGATATTCGAAACAGTAACATCATGATTTTCTTTAAAAGTGCTTTACAAATAAATTAGACTTGACTTTTAAACTCTGAGGTTTGTCAGACAGTAAGACCAGTGAAAAAATCCCTCAGACGCACACTGAAGGATCAACCGCAGACTCTCTGACAGGAAAAAAACACCTAGCAACCACACTGAACACCCTAGCAACAGCATATTAGTAACAAACAAACAACAAAACACTCAGAACAACCTCACAAACGCAGTCACACAGTCAGCAGAAATGGAAAAATGACAGTATTTATTAAGTATTTAAAGAGCCTGCCATTATGAATCCTCATAGTACAAACATGAAACCAGTGTCTTACACACACACACACACACACACACACACACACACACACACACACACGCACGTACTCTTAAGTGTAATTACATCCTGTAATGCCCAGCGCTCTGTGTGCATGATGGATTATGGCATGACACCATTATTTAGCTGAAAAATGATTAATGGTGTACGAGCTCCATAAACACCGAGCTTTGAGCTGGAACTGAGAGACAAGCCCACGGAGAGCGTCTGTGACCCGCTCACACCTCTGAAATAAACACCACCACGGCCTACATGAAATATGAGCCGCATTAAAGCACCATTGTTCTCCATACGACAGGAGGAGCAGAATTCATTCAGCATTCGTCCAAGAGCGATAAACTCTTCATTAGAACTCCAGACGTCTGTACAAAAGCACTGGCACTAATGGAAAAGCGCAAAACTCAACGTAAAAAGGCAGAAAAACACAAGTGACATGAGATTACAGCTGTCTGCCAAGAAAAAAACAATGAATGTTGCTTGTAAGAAATAACTATTTCATCATAATACTTCTAAAGAGCCGTCAGTGCAGAAAAACGCTGTCAGGATGGTGCTGTTCCAACATCTACCAGCTAACTAGACTATGTTAACTCTTGACTTAGTCAGGGCTGCCAGTTCTACATATTATAAATGACTTTGGACTTGTTTTGTTCTGGAAGACACTTATAAATTCAGACAGTCACGGGTTGCGTTTTCTGGGCTTGTTTTCAGAATAAAGTTGAGTATTTGGGCTTGTTAGTGGATTATCATTATTTAATGTGTGTGATGATGTTTTTTTGTCTGTCAGTGCCATGGGAATTTAGTCTATTTTGACATCTGAAGTAATTAGATTCCATTACAAGCTGTATTTGATGCAACAGTAAAACATTTCTTCTCTTTATACCTTCCTTTTAACCTTTTATTCCTCTCTAGTGGGTCACACTTTTTATCCTCAGTGGTCAAGTAAGACCAAAGACAATAAGCATAACTTAAAAAAATGAAATGAATGTACTATATTCTGTTTCATTAATATTTAATCTTTAGTATTTTGAGGGGATTTAGGATTTCATGATGCACTCTAAAAAATAATGTGTTGGCTCACCAAAAAACATTTATTTGAACATTTATTCTCTTTATCCAGTTCTATGCAAACTATGCCGGGAGTTAGAAATCCACCGCCCAATTTCCAAAGTTAACAAGACAATTTTAATACAACTTAATTTTCTAGGAAAATCAATTAATACAAAAACTTGAGTTTGTTACACACAATATTAACAGAACTCGCTGGCACTTTTAGGTTTCAAGGTTTAATTGAATAAATTAGAATTTTTAACCTTGCAACCATGCATTTTATTTATTTATTTATTATTTTATTTTACATTCATTTTTAACAGGTCCTCTTATTTATTCTTTAGAGTATACTACACAATATTCACCTCTAAATTATGCACCACCTATTTCTATATAAAATAATATATACACTATATTGCCAAAAGTATTGGGTTGCCCCCTTCTAATGAACAGATTTGACTACTTTAGTAATTTCTATGAGTACAAATCTTAATGTTAAAGCATATAATGATATTCTAGGAAATTGTGTGCTTCTAATATTATAGCAACAGTTTGGACAGGACCCTTTTCTATTCTAACATGACAATGCCTCTGTGTATAAGACAAGGTTCAAAAAGAAAATGATTGATTGAGTCAGTGTGGAAGAACTTGACTGGTCTGCATGAAACCAAGTCCTAATCCCAGTTGAACACTGGCTCTGAATTGTGACTGTAAATGCAGACCTTAGACTGGCTCCTCCACCAAACACCAATGGCTTGTACATATAGGTTCCAGTCATTTTAGACACTTCCAAAACTGTTGCAACAGAGATGGAAATACAGTTTTTAAATACATGAATTATGTTCCCATCGTTGTTGCCACAGATTTGGAAGTGCATTTTTCTGTTCTAAAGAAGGGGTGCCAATACTTTTGTCTATATAGTGTATGTACAAGTCATTGGTGTTTGGTGATGAGTTTTGGCTCAGGTCTGCATTTGTGGTGCACCCAGAGCCAGTGTTCAACTGGGATTAGGACTTGGTTTTATGCAGACCAGTCAAGTTCTTCCACACTGACTGAATCAATCATTTTCTTTTTGAACCTTGTCTTATACACAGAGGCATTGTCATGTTAGAATAGAAAAGGGTCCTGTCCAAACTGTTTCTATAATATTAGAAGCCAGGGAAAATAAAGTGTCTGGAGTTTATGTGTATTAAGAGTTTTGAGCACAATAAAAATCACCATTTTTTAATTAAGTGCATTTACGTCGTGGTGAGATGGTCACATAGTCGATGGACTTTTTTTTTTTTTGTAACAGACTAGAAAAGAAGGAAAACGAACAATATTTGTGGCAGAGTATTGAAAACTAGGACAAAATCCCTTTCTGTGCTAATTTTGGGCTTGTTTTTCCAGACCAGGTCGATTATTTCTCCAGACCAGGTCGATTATTTCTCAGGCAAAACTTTGCAAAAAATCCGAATTCAAAAATTCTGAAGATCAGACCCATGAAGAATCAAAGCTTTCTAACAGCAGGACGCTCCCTGACCCTCAATGTTTTTGTTTTAACGGCAGCAATTATGAAAGCGCTTTACTAACGAGCATATGTGGACTCAAAGCTGCTGTCCTCGCTAACAAGTCCCTCTAATGAGATCATTAATTATGTCCCCCAGCAGCTCAAATCTGCTGCATCAACATGTCGAGAACAACACAAATCCGGCATGTGGGGTGTGAGAGCAGATTACGGGTCAGCGTGAGAGCACACGAGCCGCGAGCGAGCCACGAGGAGACGTGTGTTTTAGAACGGCCGCCGTCTGCTCTTAAACAGCACCATCTGTATGAGAGAATGAACGAGACGCGCTAACAGACCGTTCCCTGAGCGTCTGATGCTTCAGAAACATAGAAAGAGCTGCCTGAAATCATCAACAATCAGTTTTCATTGCGAAACTAATTATGAACTTGAATGTGTCTTTAAAAATCAGCTGCTCCACATTCATTTTATAGCCTAGCTCTGTGATCTTACTAGATGACAACTGCCGACTCATTTGTGTCTATTTTATTTCTAACACAAATTTTTTTTTTTTTTTTTAATGCCCTGAGATATAGAAGAGCAAACATGGAGCAATAATGTTTTTCTTTTGTTAAAAGTGGGAACCCAACTAATAGGGAACGATAGAACTTTAGCTAACGTTCTGGCAAGGTTCTCTCGAAGTTATGAACAAACGTTCTTCCAGTAACATTAATAGAACGTTCATTCAAAGTTATCTAGTCTTTATTAAAGGGGTCATATGATGTTGCTAAAAAGAATGTTACTTTGTGTATTTGGTGTAATGCAATGATTTACGTGGTTCGAGGTTCAAAAAACACATTATTTTCCACATACTGTACATTATTGTTGCTCCTCTATGCTCCGCCTTTCTGAAACTCGTTGATTTTTACAAAGCTCATCGTTCTGAGAAGCGAGGTGTGCTCTGATTGGCCAGCTATCTGGTGCGTTGTGGTTGGCCGAATACCTCAAGCGTGTGATGGAAATGTTACGCACCTTCCCATGTTGTGATGCCGTGTCCCGGCCTTTTTACAGTCTATGGTGCCGGCGCGACGAGACTAAAACAATAAAACCCATTATAAACGAGGCATTTGTTGCATCCAGTGGGGACATAATTACTGATTATAATGACTTATACTGTCTTTTTACGCGTTGCGCCGTGTAAACATAACCCCAAGTCTGCATTTGTGATCGTAGAAATGCCAAACAAGCACTACTCTACACTGCTCAAAACTCGCGTTTGAATAGTCAGTAGCAAATTCTTTAAATATCGAAACATACTTACAGGCTATGAGTCAGAAGCACCAGACTGTCCTTGCAATGTTGCCCCACTTTATAGTGTTCACATCACACTACTCTCACGCTACTCTCTCCCAGGATCAGGAAATAGTCCTAAATAAATGCGCTGCACACACTCGAATATTTGCATTGTACTGTTATGGAACAGTGTTGTAAATATAACTTAACCACTGATTTCTTGTTGTGTACATCATTTGGAAGCCCAAACAAAGTACTTTCGCTTTCACAATGAAACACACAGCGGCAACAACAATACTACAGTGAGAATAATAGTTCCACCTTCTTTCATTGCGTATACATTTGGGCGGTGTTATGCAAATCTTCCCACATCATGACGTAGACATGTGGGGCGTGTTTAAATGAGCCGTTTTAGGAGGACGTGGACAAGACTTAACTCTTGTAAAGAATATCTCTTTGGTTTTGAGACTTTAGTCTCTGCAACTTCAGGGATCTTATCTATGCACAAACAGCTTGTAACACTCCAAAGAGAAAGGAAAACTTGAAATTGCATCTTATGACCCCTTTAACATTTATACATCATCCATGGACCATTTTTCTGAAACATTTTAGTATGGAAATTTGGACCTTTTGTAAATTGTACTACAGATGGTTCATGGAACGATCAAAGACATTTCCAAAATGAAAAAATGGAATATTGCATGCATGTTTTCGCTAACATTCAAATAACCAAGAAAAAAAAAACGTTTTTTAAACATTATGAACATTCAGAAATAACATTTTCAAATAAGCAAAACATTCTTAGATCGTTCTTCCAGTAGCGTTAATAGAACATATATTCAAATCTGATCTTTAATAATGTTCTCAAAACGTTAGCACAAAAACATTATTTATACATTGTTCACAGAACGTTTTTTAAATGTTGCTAATCATTTTAGAACATTCAAATGTAACATTCCAATAAAGTTTGCAAAATGATAAAATGGAATGTTTCCTTTACGTTCGCAAAACATAAAAAAACAGGTGATACTGAACGCTTAGAGAACATTCAGAACTTAAATTGCATGTTAGCAAAACATTCTTAGCATTCCTTCACACAGAATTATTCCGCTGTTTTTCTATGTAAACTTGCTTGGCTAGACGGACGTGTTTGACAGCTGCGTTCAAGTCTCTCACACATGACATGCATTTAAAAAATGTGGTGCTCTAGTTAAAAGAAGTTCAACTTTAAAAAAAAACATGCCTCAAGATTTTCGACATTTTTCCATATTCCACTGCTGGCATCTTGCGTTTCTGCTTTGAAAATGGCCCCTTGACCCATTAGGACATATTTTTGAGCGTTCTTGACCAGAATAAGCTGCAATGTGGACATTAATAATCAAACATCTGGCTACATGAATGAGCAAGACTATATTAGTATTCAACAGGAGGAAAAGCACCGGCGTGTGCCGTGAAAGACAAACAGCTCAAGCTAAACTATCAGCCCACAATCCACCGAGCAGCAGATGCATTTCAGATTTCACAAAACTTTACCGAACGACCCCTTGAGGAAAGTATGAGCAGCGCAGACAAAGATCTCGACACAAAACACTGAAACAGATTTAAATATGAGTCAGTATCTCTGAGCGCATGTCAAGAGATGAGCGATGTTTTACGTATCTCCAAACCACAAGACGTCATGGCTGAGAGAATCTGATCTGATAGAAGTAAGAGTTTGACACAAATGTGATCTACAGGCTTGAATGCTTGGCAAACGCAGTCCTCAGAGCTGTATCCCATTTAGCCACGCTTAGCAATCATCTTTAAATAAAAGCTTTAAAAAAAATCACAAGGGGGTTTGGTAACATTTTACTTTTATGCAAAATTCATTATAAAGGTATATGCATTATATCTTTTCATAAATAATCGTAAGCAAAGTTAAATTGCATGATAATATTTGAAAGTTATTTTGTCGTGTTTTAATGCATTATACTTTCTAAAGAGAGAGATAAATATTATAATTTGTAACTGTGATTACAATTATCCATGTGATCATACAATGCATTATAAAGTGCATCACAAGATGCATTAAAACTAATTATATAATGCCTTATATATAAAGGCTTTAAAGCTTCTAATGTCGTAAAATAAAATGCTGAAAATATCTTGAGCTTAATTCAGACATTTAATCACAAAAATCCATTAAAAAAAAACATTGATTTCAGGAAGATGGAACCAGAAGTGTGCAAAATGTCATCCCTGCTGCACTCTATTAATCAGATGTGTTATTAATCAACAACAGTGGCTGCTGTGGTTTAAATGTAGTTTTCTCATTAAGATTCTCTTCAAACTATTGCTCAGTCATTCCACCAGTTGACCATCGAGTTTTTGTGCTCTAAAACAAACTCTGTGTTCACTATACTTGTGTGTGTTTGTGTGCTGAAGTCATTCTGTGTAACTGAACTGACTGAAGGATCTCTTCATTAGCAGATAAGAGCAAACGGGTTTAAACCCCTCAATTCTGCACACGGACCTCATTCTTAAACCATTAACGGCTCAGGGATTTGAGCACACAATTAATGAAAACGCAACTGATTTAAAGGTTATACCAAGACAGCAAAATCAGTCTTATTTCATAGCTGTGAGCGCACTCTTAAAAATAAAAGGTTGCAGAAGGGGGTTTTCACAGCAATGCCATAGAAGACCATTTTAAAAATCTAAAGAACCTTTTTCCAATATAAGAATCTTTTGTGGAATGAAAAGCTTCCATGGATGTTAAAGATTCTTCATGGTACCATCAAAGCCAATAAAGAACCTTTATTTTTATGAGTTTCTAAGTTTGACTTATTCAAGCTAACAGGAAACGTTTTTTAAAGGTTATGTAAATGTTAAGACAAGAGCATTCCTAAAATAAAATAATGTTTATGGAATGATCTTATGACATTAATATTTGGTATATGTTCTCGTAATGTTGAGTGGAAACAATGTTCTTGGAACATCTTGATGTTATTAATATTTGCTGAATGTTTTTGTAATGTTAGCAGAAATTATTGAGAAAAATGTTCTTAGAACAAATGCTATTTGTTTTTGATGAATGTTCTTGTAATGTTACTAAAACGTTATTAAAACATATTTTTTTATAACTGATGAACAAAATCTTGAGAGAAAACATTTTTTGAGCTTGAATCATTAGGAGGATCAGCTAACGGGGAACATTGATAGAACGTTCTCAAAATGATAGAACGGAATGATCTTCTAATGTTCACATAACCAAAAAGAAATGTTTTTAATACATAAAAAAACCCTAGATGGCTTAAACATCTGAAAAACATCCAAAAATAATGTTTTTATTAAGTGATAAAATAGAATGTTCCTCTAGTGTTTACATAACCAAGAAAAAATGTTCTTTGAATATAATAAAACAGGTGTTTTAAACATTGAGAGAACATTACAATGTAACGCTCTCATAACGTTGTCAAAATGATAGAATGGAATGTTCCTCAAACGTTCACATCACCAACATTCTTAAAACATTCTTTGAACATACGTGACCCTGGACCACAAAACCAGTCATAAGCGTCAATTTTATGAAATAAATAAGCTTTCCATTGATGTATGGTTTGTTAGGATCGGACAATATTTGGCTGAGATACAACTATTTGAAAATCTGGAATCTGAGGGTGCAAAAAAATCAAAATATTGAGAAAATCACCTTTAAAGTTGTCCAAATGAAGTTCTTAGCAATGCATATTACTAATTAAAAATGAAGTTTTGATATATTTATGGTATGAAATTTATAAAATATCTTCATGGAACATGATCTTTACTTAATATCCTAATGATTTTCGGCATAAAAGAAAAATCAATAATTTTGACCTGTACAATGTATTTTTGGCTATTGCTACAAATATACCCCAGCGACTTAAGACTGCTTTTGTGCTCCAGGGTCACATATTTTTGTTAGCTGGGTACCCAGACAGAGCTTCATAGATCATAGAATTAATTTTAGAGCTCAAAGATTCATCCAAGATGGAGGAAGAGCTAAGGGAAATTATTTCAATTATAAATATATTTTGTCCTCTATGGCAAAGTATTGCTAAAAAATATTCACTCTAAATGAATAAAAATAGGATATTTACTCAATATGTGTATGTGCTGTGTAGTTCTACACAGTGTAGAGTGTTGCTGTCTATGTAGAGCATTTCAAACACATTACCTTGCTTTCATTTCAGTTAAGATGCTGTCTAAAAACTAGCCGAGCTACTGTGTGTGAGGATCATGGCAGTATTCGTTTCTCCTAGCAAGATCTGTTTTTCCGGTATGTGTATATTTACCTGGTGCTCTGTTTGAATGACACACTATATAAACAACCACGCTTTGCCTAATGGGTAATTAATCAGGGTCCCTGATTAGAGGTGATCAATTCCCGGCGTCTAAAGAGCACACAGTTATCTAGCGCACTTTCTCTGAATTAAACCCAATTAAACGACCCCTAGTGATTAAAACTGACTCAAAATCTCACATAACAAATAGATTTTTAGTGCTCAGTTGTGTAAAACGTGCCACCATAATGCAGTCATTATATATGTATACATAAACACATATACATATACAAACATTAGCGGTCAAAAGTTGTTTGTTTTCGAAAGGAAGTCTCTTATGCTCTCCAAGGCTACATTTATTTGATCAAAAATACAGTAATATTGTGAAATATTATTGCAATTCAAAACAGCTGTTTTCTATGTGAATATCTGTTAAACTGTAATTTATTTCTGTGATCAAAGCTGTATTTTCAGCATCATTACTCCAGTCATTCAGAGTCACATGATCCTTCAGAAATCAGTCTAATATACTGATTTGCTGCTCAAGAAACATTTCTGATTATTAGTATTATGAGCACCAATAATAACTGATAATAAATGAGCAGCAAATCGCAGCAATCAATTACATTTTACTATATATTCACATAGAAAACAGTCATTTGAAATAGCAATAATATTTCACATTATTACTATATTTTTGATCAAATAAATGCAGCCATGGTGAGCAGAAGAGACTTCTTTCAGAAACATAATGATTCCAAACTTTTACTGTTGTACTATATCAACATCAATCATAAATTCAACCTGTTTAACAATGAACACCACGATACACACTAGACTTCAGTATTTGAGCGGTGTGTGTGTGTGTGTGTGTGTGTGTATGTGTGCATGTGTGTGTGTGTGTGTATGTGTGCAAACATGACAAAACCGGTTCATTTCACACTCCTGCGCTCCTGTTTTCACCTGCATCCATGATGTTCTTCTGTTTTTATCTGTGGCTCTGGATCTGAGGGCTTCTGGCTTATTTTCTGCTGTCACCATCATTTTCTCCTGCAAACACAAGCCCACAGTATCAGGCCCAGTATCTCTCATTCCTCATGCATACACATGTGTTTTTATAACAGTATTCCACCATCAGAACGAGCGTGGCAGTGGTGACTGACAGAAAACACTGGCGAGGTGTTTGTGTGGGTCTTTGAAATGATGATATTCTCTCTGCGTGTAACTGAGTGAAAGAGAAATGAGCCGACAACTACAGCGGGTGCAGAGACTCAGACTACCAAACGCTCCACATCTGATACCTCATTTAACTTCATTTAATTCTGTGTCATCTTAAAAATGGAGGGAAATTCATCCGTGTGGCTGCACTAGGACTCCGATGCGTGTCGATGGAAAATAAATCATGGTGGGAAAAAAGCAGAAAGAAATGAGACACAAACTGAGACGCAAACACAGAGAATCAGAATATGATCATGACACTAAATATCCCAAGATATCAGCGAGAAAATATGAGAATACAGTAAAGAAAGTGCAGGAAATATGAGGATACAGTGAATAAAACATAGAAAATACCAGAAAACCAAGTGCAGAAAATATAAGAATATATATATATATATATATACAGTGGGTACGGAAAGTATTCAGACCCCCTTAAATTTTTTCATTTTTTTTATGTTGCAGCCTGCTACTACAATTGTTTAAATTCTTTTTTTTTTCTCATTAATCTACATGCCGTACCTCATAATGACAAAGTGAAAACAGAATTTTAATAATGTCTGTA